>APFE031058330.1:142180-258293 GCA_000404065.3 Pinus taeda
TATATATAAAACGCTCTGGGATTCGCTCCCAAATCGGGAGCTTCTGAAAATCTCGCTCCCGCACCCGTTTTCGCTCCCGCTCCCTGCTTTCACTAACACTGATCCAACCATACACCAAGAAGTAGCTCTAAAGAAGATCAAGTTCTAGCTCCAAAAGTATCGAAATGCATCAAAGAGTCTCCAATTCATCCAAGAGAAAAAGTGTGAATGTCTTTTACAAGAGAAATCCAAGTGATGATGATCATGCTCTCACAATGGGAGTGAGTTCTACTTATATGAGACCTTTACAGGTCGAATTCCTATTCTAAAACCCCTATCATTATTTTAATGTGAAAAAATAAAGCCTTTAGTAGTAGGCTAAAATGATGGCATCATGATGAAGTGAGGCTGTTGGAAGGCCACGTTGAGTCCTCTAAGTGCCAAAATGAGCGAGAGGGCTCCATAAATGATGCACAAGGGGATTTCCCCTTAATGTCCATGTAGGTCGTCATGTGGTGCTTCAAAGTGGCTCTAGGGCACAAATATTGATCTCATGGGTCTCCTGGTGAAATATATGCCTGTAGATTGTTCCAAATGAGCACACTGATGATGGTGCTTGCCCTCCCATGTCTCAAGAGTGAGACAAACCTCCTTTGGGTGTGAGATCAATTGCCAAAGCATGTGTACACTGCTAAGCTGACTAGGGCAATTTGGTCCAAATGCATCATCACGCGAATAATGTGGGGCAATGAACAAGGTGTTGAAGGTGCCAAGGGTGCCGATGACATGAAATAATGCTCTATCACACGATGGAGTCCCATGGTTCTCAACACATCCCCTAAAATTGTCAATATGATTCTTTGGTAGGCTTGGGCCCCAATTAAGTTGCCCAACTCATGATGAAATCATATGCCAATTACATATAAGATCCGATGCACTTCCTTTTGTTGAGAAATCAAGGTTAGCTAGATTAGGGTGATTCCTCTTACTTTGATAACTGCTTGTGATGGTCTTTTACTTAAATTTATGTACTTGTATTTGTCTTCTTCTTTTACTTGATTATTATTGTGTTCTTATCGTCAAACAACTACCAAACTATGAAGATCAATGAGACAAGAGGACACAAAATATAGGCTGCTAGCCAGGGCCAAAGCCTCTCCTTTTGAGAGGAAAACCCACAAGAACTCTTCTCTTCTTATAGAATCTTCAAATGACGAATTCCAAGACTTAAGACCCATGACAAAGTCCCCTCCAAGACCAAGTAAACCTCTCCTTCGATGAGCTTGTCCTTCACAAAGTCAACCCAAGTCAAACTGCTTCAACACTTCAGATTTGGGCCTCACTTAGGAATTTCGGCTATGGCTTCCAACCATAGTTTCCAACCACCTCATATTCTTCATGAGGTCATATCATGTTATCATGTAGAAGAGTTCAAGGCACGTTGTATTTATGCTTCATGTCTCATACAAAAGGAAGAGTTCCTTTGGGGTAGAACATTCTAACCATTCTATTTGCAACTATGTGATGACATGACTTTATCTATCTACACACACCTCTTCTTTCATGTGGTCATCTAGACTCTCTTCTAGCAGCTTCAACGAACTTGACATGCTGGACGTCTTCGTTATCGTACCATCACTCTTCTAAACTATGGATCCCACAAGGTGGAACGTAGACCACCTATGTGACGCTTCTTCTAAGTAGAGGTGAATCTTTTCAACAAAGGTTCTATGGAGGATCTTGATAATCCTTATTCTGCAAATGCTTCTTTCTAATGATGATGAGGTGTGATGATCTCTTATCTGGTTATTTTGCTAGATGAATTTCTTCATTCAAACTACTACTTCGGTCATCCTTATATGCTTCCAATGAAGACGCCGTGAGCTACTTCCTCATTATGACTACTTTAACCATATAACCTTCTACTTCGGTTATCCTTCCATGCCTCCATGATGATGTCATCTCAATCTCTGCTATAATGCATCCTTACTTTTACTTGATAACTTCTATATACTTGAAAATAGTTTAAATGTGGGAGAGACCTTCTAATAGTGGAGGTCTATCACTTCTTCCTTCTTTGACTTCTTCTTTTCTGGTTCTTCTACTTCTTCAGTGACATGGGCTTCATTTCTTTCCTTTCTCTTCTTGTTGTCCATTTTGAGTTTAGGACAATTTCTTTGGAAATGCCCATATTCATTACATTCATAACATTGAATCTTAGACATGTCGATTTTCTTTTGAATTTTTTTCGAGACTTCCCTTTCTTCCTTACCATAGCTACACATGCTTGAGTTTGTTCATTTGATCCAACATCATTCTTTGCCCTCAATTTGGTTTCTTCGATTTTGCATAATGACCATAGATCATTGAATGGGGTAGTTTCCTTCATTCCATAAATACTTGATACAAAGTTGCCCCATTCATCAGGTAGTGCATTGAGCACAATGGTGGTCATCTCTTGATCATACATTACTTCTCCTAGTTCTTGTAGTTGGTTTCTTATTTGAGATACCCTCATAAGGTATGAGGCTACCCCTTCTTCCTTTGATACCTTCATCTTGTATAGTTATGTTCTTAATGACATAATTTCCCCTGCAATACTTACAAAGAACAAGTCCACCAATTTTTCATAGATCTCTTTCGCTGTCTTCAACTTTACTACATAGGGAATGAGGGAGTCCTTGATTGACTCAATAAGGCTTCTTTGAGCTCTTACTTCTCCTCTCATATACTTTGATGGTGCTTGAGATTGCTCTTGAGAAGGTTTGGTGATTGAGCTTGTGACATATTCACTAACATCATTTCCTAAGAGGATCAAATCTATTCTCTTCTTCCATGCAAGGTAATTCGATGTCCCAACAAGTTTGTTGTTCTTCTTGCAAAAAGAAGTCATTGTAGATTGGGACATAAAATATAGAATACTTACTTATCAAGTGAAGATGCTTTCTTTGATGATGATGTCTTTCACTAGATGCCTTCTTGATGATGTTGACTTCCACAACTCCTTTGACAATTGAAGATGCCTCCTTGATGATGATTGCTTGATGATCTTCTTCAAGGATGTTTGAGATGTGATGATTTCTTCCAAGAGAAGGAGATTGCCATGATTCCTTTGATGATGGAGTGTTCTTGCTTCCTTTGGATGTAGTGTAGAATGTGAAGGCTTCCAAGAATACTTCAAGTGTGAAGAGTCTTTTGAGTAGAGGTGTGGTCCTTGAGGTCTTCTTCTTTTTCAAAGTGATGTTCCTTTTAGATGATATGATGTTTGTGATGAGATGGATTGTCCTCGTTGATGCTTCTTAGTCCTCCTTGTGCTTGGCTCTTATGTATCCTTCTGCAATTGGATGATCTTCAAGTTGCCTTTCCTTGTTGTTGTCACCTTAGCTTCGATTCCATGTTGAGAAATCAAGGGCAGCTAGATTAGGGTGATTTCTCTTACTTTGATAACTGCTTGTGATGTTCTTTCACTTAACTTGATGTACTTGTAATTAGCTTCTTCTTTTACTTGGTTATTATTGTGTTCTTATCATCAAACAACTACCAAACTATGAAGATAAGTGAGACAAGGACAAAAAATATAGGTTGCTAGCCAAGGCCAAAATTTATGTTCTCGAGAGGAAAACCCACAAGAATGATTCTCTTCTTATAGAATCTTTGAATGATGAATTCCTAGACCTAAGACCATAGACAAAGACCCCTCCAAGGCCAAGTCAACTTCTTCTTTGATGAGCCCTCTTGTCCACAAAGTCAACCCAAGTCAAACTAGCTTCACACTTTAGATTGTGACCTCTACTTCAGATTCTCTCTCACTGGTTCAATTTTGCAATTTTCGCCTCTATTGTAGAAACCCTAACTTCACACGTGTGGGAAAAGATGGTGAAATATGCCTTCTCTTTCCTTCGCTTATAGTGCTTCTCCTTCCTTGATAACTCGACCAACAACCTTGATCCTTATGACCCCAAATTTCGGCTTCTTAAGGTGACTTTAATTTCTGTTTTGTACTAGTATAATGTGCCCTAGTTTTTCTTGCACATGTGAGATGATGTAAACCAAAACAGTGTCCAAAATGCTTTGATCTTTCTTCCTTGAGTTCTTCTTTCCTTTGCTTGACTTTAGTCTTCTTTTCTTGCCTTCTTTTTGGTTGACTTGATCTTGGAGGGACTTTATGAAACCGTTTTGACTTACATAAATTCTTTTTACATGATACAAGATGCCCAATAGGGTCTTTTACATATGACAATGACTCTTTGACTCCTAGACTTTATGACAAAGACCTAGAAGCACTCAATGGGTGCTTGATCTATAAATCAAATGATCTTGAGCATGAAACTCGTGCTACAAAATAACAATAATAAATTTTCTTTTTCTCTTTACATCAAATACATAAAACCATGGTTACGTAAGACATTATGAACACTAAACCTAGTTACATATTTCAACACCTTCACCATTAGGTACAATAAATCATTAGTGCATCTAAGTGAACCAAGCTTGTTAATCCAGGGCACAATTGAGACTTCATAATGGGTTTCCCTTCCAAATTTTGGGCTTTGAGCATGTAATAGTGTTACCTCCCTAGGTAGGAGTGGCTAATAAACAACCCTATTAGGTAAAGACATGCCCAAGGTACATCCTTCAATTGATAGGGGTCATGTGAATAATGATGAGGTGGATAGGGACATGAGGGTATCAAGGCCAAATGACATTGGTTCAAGGGTGGTGAGGATGAGGGATGTCCACATACATGGGTATATAGATGTAGGAGGGAGCAATCATGGATACATGAGTTACCCGACCTTTGTTTTTCCCCCCTTCTTCATTTTCCTTTTGCTTTTTCGTGATTTTTCTTTCTTATTACTGCTTGGGGCTCCAGGGGATAGGAGCATGCTGTGTATAATATAAGTAGTGATTACCCCCTTAAGGTGGGGCAGTTTATCCCCCCACTAGGGGTTGGGACATGCATGGGTTCCTGAATGATGTGGGGGCACACATAGGGCCCTAGGAACCAAGGTGATGGCCGTAATGAATGGGTAGAGCTCATGTTTGGCTTTTTCCCACATGCTAATTTTAATGTCCCAACCATCTTTTGCATTTTATAATATTCTTTTTGTTTCTTTCTTATGGCCATTATATGTTTTTATCTTTCTTTTAGCTGCATCAACCTCCGGGGCAACGTTTCCAGGCTCGACCCAAACATGTGGACAAGGGGATGGGGTGTATTAGTGTCTTGTGGACCCAGTGGTCATGTGGACCCGGAGAGGGAAGATGATGAAACAGGGCATGTAATGTGTGGAGGGGAGTGAAAAATGTGAAATGGGAAAACGAGACTGCGCTACCAAAATCGGGGTTTCCCAAGTAGTGCCCATCCTAAAGGCTAAAGCTATAAGCCAATAGGGGAGATCCCACAGGACTAGGGTTGAGGATTAACCGCCATTCTAAGGTGAGGGAACTAGACTACAATCAAAACCCACCCTTCTTCCAAGTCACCCAATAATCCATGCCCAAAGTGCCCCAGGAAAAACATGCATAAGCACTCGATTACACAATGAAAAACATACATATGACTAGCTCAGGGAGTAGATATCAAATGGCACAATATATCGGCTACACAGGTGGCTGTCAAGGGCTGCCGACTGAAGACAAATCTAGGAGAAGAATTCCCCTATGGGGTCACCCACTTTTGGTGGGTGCTTGAGACAATGTTTGGCCTTGTATCACTCCTACACCACATTTGGAGTTTTTTGGGTACAAATAGGGATGAGATTGATATCCTTACTTAGCCTACCCGTCATGAGAGTCCATTACATCCACTAGTCCTTTGGTTCATTCTTGATGCTGGTACATTAGAGTCTCGGATCTCTTATCATTTGTTGGCATTACGATGGATCGACTCATTTCATTCAGATATTCCCTTGATGCACCCAACCACCTCTTATGTACAAGGCAGGAGATGGACACAAACATCAAAGAGGATATCTATAGGCAATTTGTGCGGGTCACTTGGATAAACCCTCAGGGTAGGCTGCGTCTGAAGATGGTCTTCTATGCTAAGCAGTTCATAGTTATGAGGGATGAATGCATTATTCAACCCCATTACACTTCGCCACTGCATGCACACTTTTTGGATCCCTTTGGGCTAGTGTAGATTTGAATCACTTAGGCTACAAATTGAGACTGTTCAGCAGATTAGCCTTTTAGATATGATTTGCTTGTTGTGCCATCTCCATGAAGTTGTGTAATGTCCCCTTCTAATTAAATTTCCCAAGGGAGGACGAAGTAGCCTATCCAACCCTATAGGCAATAGTCATTTGTAAAGGGGGAACCCATTATTCAATGTTACTGGAGTAGCATTCAATAAATTGGGGTAATTGGAGGAAAACTTGTGGTGAAAGCCAAAGTTGGGGAAAAATGGAGGGAAACTTGTTAGCCCTTCAATTTAAAATTAGGAGGGAAGACCCCGAAGGGAATCTATTAAAAGGAGAGAGGAGAATCATTCTAATCATCATGGATTGTTGATCTTTCTGATTTGTGAGCTGAGGCACTTGAAGGGCTCTAAGGCCCCTTATCTTTGATTGGTTTCAATGGTGAAAGATTCCAACCTAGCCAATCCACTCTCTTTATTCTGTTTGGAATAATTTCTGAGGCATCATCTATCTGTTTGTGGGAATCAGGGGTTTCTAAAGGAGTTTTCTGTGGCAGCATGAAGGGATAAATCTTGACAGCGGAGCTTCCTTAGGCCCTACCTGAGCCAGCGGCCACCTTGGAGAAGCATTTTCTGTGGCAACGAATGCCCTAACTCGACAGCAAGACCTACTTGAGGCAGCAAGGTATATTTCTGTGACAGCGAGGCCTTATTTGAAGCATTTCCTGTAGCAATGAATGCCCTAACTGGACAGCGAGACCTACCTGAGGCAGCGAGTATATTTCTGTGACGGTGAGGGCTTGTTTAAGCCCTACTGTAGCTGTGGGTTACCCTTGTGGGTCCCTCACTGGCAGCAGCTCATCTGGAAGTCAAATCACAGGACGTGAGGTCATTCCTAGGTCAACAAGCTACCTGACTTTGTGACAGCAGACCCTCCTGAGGTATGGTTTGGACACCGATGGCGGTTTGGGGCTGCGTAGGCTGGTCAAGGTGTTGCTGGAGGAGCAGCTCACAATTTCTGAGATAATCTATGGCAGCGTGTGAGTTTAGGGCATAAACTGGGCAGTGGATCACCCTGTGACATTATCGAAGGCAGGTCTGAGGCAACCATTGGACTGTGGCAGGAAAAAGGCAGTGAATTCTGGCTGATTCCTGAGGCTGGTCGCAAGGTCAGGTTAAGAGTATTAGAATAATAGGGTTTGCTGATGCAATAGCAATTGTTGTGTATCAAAAACTGTAGTGTGAGATTTGGAAGGTGTGCGGATTTATAATTCGTTGGGTACTGTGGGTTTGGCTTCATGTACATGAATTGTTGGTGGGCTTAAATACTGGTTACACTGTTTATTGTATTCAATATTTTTCCATTGCAAAAATTGAAAGAATGCTGTGATACTAGTAGAATACAAATCTTGTTGTGTGCTCTTTGCAACCCTAAGGGCAATTTTTCCCTAAGGGATATTACAGGTTGAGACTGAGGAGCACTTCATCTTCCATTGGCCAGTTTGCTACAAGATCTAAGCATGATCACGCTATCTCTTTATTATTTTCCCAAGGCAGCTCATCTGGGGCATCCTTCAATCTAATAAGTCCTTTATTCTTTTTGCTTCTTAATTTTGTTCTTTCACAGCAAATTTGTATAAGAGGGAATATGGGGAGTTGCACTGCCACTCGGTGAAAGTAGAGAATATTCATATCAGCGTTAGAATGATTTTAATGCTTCTCACATCACCTAGAAACTGGGTTGGAGAAGGACGATTATTGATTTCTTAGTTTGTATTGCTTTTTTGTTTCTCTGTTTGTTATTGTTTCAAACCAAAAACTTTCTGTTCTTTACCGCATATAGGAATATAGTTTAAGTTAGTGTAGTGGTCTTAATGACAACTCAGAAATTATTAAGATTTTCTTGGCAGAGCTAGACACCAAGAGTACTCCAAGGCATATATTGATGAAGGAGAATGTTTGGTCTCTGTGTTTTATGGAGACTAATAATGGTTATCTTTATCTTGTTTGAGGCAAATTGTTATTAGTGGATGAAGTATGATATTCTTTCTGGTATGAAGTATGGTAAACTGTTTAAAATTTCCGACATTTTCCTTGCTTTGCTGCAAATTTGCATTTTGCAGTGTAGTGCCTGTGTTACCTTCATTATCCTTTGTAATATTGTGCATATTCTATTATCACAATGTGAACTGTTGCAAAACCTGTCTGCGGTGCTTGGTAACAATGACCTTTTATTGCAATTGTGTAATACACTCCAAATTAAACAATATACACATTTCTTTTGATTACTTGGAACCATTGCGAGGATTTACAGAAACTCTCTTTATTTTAGTTCAGTGCCTATTTTTAAATGCTTGTAAGTTTGTAACATATGGTTAATGGTGTGAGATTGGTATATGTGGTTTGACTTGTATATGTTTATGTAGCAGCATTTTATTTTTGATTAAGGAATCAAAATTTGTTATTTTACATGAAGCTTTAAGCCTGATTTCATTTGTCTTTAGCCTTTGTAGAAAATCTCTTCATCTGTTGAGATAATTTTCTTCAGGATCTGTGTCCGATGGCTAATGGTCATAACTCGGAATCAGATAGCAAGGACACCATGTTAGAAAAGCAACACAGTGGAGAGCAAACATCCAACAAGCCTCGAGGATGGTTAAATTGGTTATCACTGGGGATGCTCGGGGCAGGTGGAACAACCGATTCAAGTCAGTTTGCAGGTGTTATCTCAGATGAAGTCATCAAGGTGTGTTCTAACTTCTCATTCTAGGTTAGAACATACATTAATGAATTATATGTTGTATTTTATCCTATTCATGTTTTTACAGGACATCTACGAGGCTACAGAGTACAATCCAGCATCATCTTTGGAAAGTGGAATGGTTTCAAAGGGCCATAGTTACTTGTTGTCAATAGGCATTAATGCCCGGCAGGTCATAGTAACATTAAATAGCACGTAAGCTCAGTTATCCTCAGTTGAATGCTTTTTTTGGTTTTGTATCTTGTTGGTTTTCTGAATTAGTTAAGTTGGTTTTGCTCGTATTTTGCTTTGTCATCTTTGGCTTTCTGAATTAGTTAACTGCTCCAGCATCATCTTTTGAAAGTGGAATAGTTTTTAAGGGCCAGCAGGTTGTTGTAATGTTAAAGAGCCTGTAAGCTCAGTTATCCTCAATTGCATTGCATGCATTTTCTATTTTTGTATCTTGTTGGTTTTCCAAATTAGATAATTTGATTTGCTCCTATTGTTGTTTGTCAATGCTTAAATTCAAGGTGACAAATGATGTGTTTAGCGAGGGTAACTATGGGTTGGTGGCTAATGTTGGATTGTATGGAGATTGTGGTAGGGTAGATTTAGAGGTTGTGGTATGCTGGAGGTGTATGGTGCCCTAGTTACGCTGTATTAGAGTGTAAATATTAGTGAGAAGATGCTGTTGAAGAACAAGCTCATTGCCACAAGCGTGCCACATGCATGACCAATAAAAACACAGGTGCAACCTGCGAGTTACCTTATGAAAATCAGTCAATTTAGAGATTAACAATATGCTATCAGGGGGAAGGTGGAGAATGAGAAGTTGGTGCCCACTGCTTTAAATGGATTCTCCCATATAGGGATCTGCTCATTTAGGAAGTCTGTGCTCGTTTGAAGGTTCACACTTTTGAGAAGCTTTGGGATGATTTTATCCAAGAGTAGACCATTTTGGAGATTGTTTTGGCTAGTGTGGGTGAGATTCTGAAACTAGTCCTTATTGGGAAGATGAGAAAGGTGGTAAGAAAGAAATATCCTAAAGGGTTAAAAGGAGGATTTAGGGTGCTTGAACCCGGGCAAGAAAGGCTTGAGTCACATAAAGTGTTTAAGTGCCACAAATAGGGCCCTCATGCGTTTAAGTTCTTGATGAAGAAAGGTGGTAAGAAAGGATGACTTGACAGGGATTTGAAGAGGGGTCGATTCAAGGTCCTGAACTGAGGGCAAGAAAGGCTTGAGTCACATATAGTGATTCAGGTTCCACAAATAGGTCCACTATTCTTCTCAGTGTCTTGAGAAGAAGGGGAAGGGCAAGCAACAACAACAAAAGCGGTTTCTAGTGAGTGCAAAATATTAATAGTGGATAAGATTTCATCCTTCCAAGTTTTAGACCACCTGCTCCATGGTTTTAACTTTTGTCTTTCAACTAGCATTTTTTCCAGTGTAGGGTAGTACGTTGACAAGTGGAATAATGAGACACATGATCTTCAATAAAAAGGCTCTCAGTGGACGTCAAGAGCAGGATGAAGATATGCAAGTTGAGTTGGGTGGTGATGCTACTTATCGAATTACGAGAATGGGATCTGTCTCATTTCGCATGCCTTCAGGTGATGTTCGAGTTTGATAATGTTTTATATGTTTCTAGTTTAACTAGGAATCTGCTTTCAGTTTCACTGTTCAGCCATGACAAATCTTAGATGTGTGTCTGAGTTTGATGATCTTCTAGTTATTTTAAACGATTGCAGTCAGGATCTTGGTTCAGTTTTGGCTAGAGGTATGCTTGAGGGTGGCCTTTACTGGTTGCTTGTTGATTCGATGTAAGTTACCAAGATATGGATGCAGATACAGATCCAGATTCAGATTCGGAGACAGATCCGTTGGTTTTTTGAAAAGCCAAGATCTGGATATGGTGAGGATACGGCAAGTGCAAAAAAATATAATAATATTTTTTATGTTTTAAAAAACATAGTTCTAAATCAAAACCATTACTAAGTCACAACATTAGAATTAAATCATTAAATAATTTATGAATCTAAACACTTAAATAATGCTGTTTGCCTCATACAAAAATGAATTAAATGTGTATAAATTAAATATTAATAATATTTAATTTATAATATAAATTAATATTATAAATATAAATTAAATATATTAATATTTAATATTATATTAAATATATGTTAATATCTAATATTTAATGTTATATTTTGATTTATATTTACATTATAAATTAATGTAAATGAAATATTAATATTCTATATATTGAATGTAATAAAAAATTAATTAAAATTATTAAAAAAACGTAATAAAAAAACTTGCGGCCAATGCCTACGCCCCCTCCAGCCGGCGTCACCGTTGTGCTACCCACGCCCCCAACCAAGTGACCCCTGTGTTGCTGATGGTGTGACGTGCTACTGACACCCTTCATTGTGTTGTTGCACCAACCACGCGACGCCTAAGAGTGGCTCAACTAGGCAACCTCCCGTAGTGTGCTGGGAACCCCATTCTGTCTCCAAAACCACCAATCTGCCACCAAACCAGTTAAATCGTCTCCTAAACACAGGGCGAGGTTCTGTTTGACGCTGAAACGCTACCCTGGCAGATCATACACGGATCGAGGCGGATCTGGATCTGGATCTGGTTCGGATGCGGGGATCCGTGTTTCCTTCTCTTGATCCCCGTGGATCCGGTAACATAGGATTCAATCAAACATTGAGCCCTAGTGAATGGCATAGACCAACTGTGTGAGCTTTGGCACAAGGGATTTGGTCTCTTGCACTATGGAGCATTACCTCTCTTTAAGCACAAGGTCTAGGGATTGTCGAAATCTAGGATAGAGAAGACGGGAGTGTGCAAAGGCTGTGCACATGGCAAGCATGTCAAGATTGCTTTTCCTAGTTGTGAGCATAGATCAAGAGGGATTCTGGATTTGATTCATTCAAATTCCTGTGGACTGTGTCTTCAACTTCATGGGCAAGTAACATTTATTATGATTCATTTATTGATGGCTCTTGGAAAAAAAATTGGATATATATTTTATGAACACCAAGGAATCTTCCGTGGGTTCCAAGAGTTCAGAGCTCTTGTGCAGAACCAGACAAATAAGAAGATTAAGGTGCTAAGATCGAAGAATGAAGGAGAGTACACTTCTAGGGAGTTTGATTTATTTTGTAGGGATGTGCAGATCAATAGGGAGTTGACATTATCTTACAAAACTCAACAGAATGGGGTCCATCATAAAGACAATTGAGGTTTTGAGTCATGGCCTAGATCTGGCCACATTTCTTTGGGTAGAAGCATGCAATGTAGTTGTTTACAGTCTGGATATGTGTCATCATACAATTTTGAAGGACAATACACCAGAAGAAGCTTTTACTAGAGAGAAACCACCAGTATCTAACATTTGTATTTTTTGTTGTCATGTGTATATTCATGTTCATGACGAGAAAAGATCTAATATTGAACCTTTTAGCTTGAAGGGGATATTTGTCGGTCACAATGAGTCCTTCAAGGCTTATAGAGTCTACATTCTATCGCAGTGGATGATAATTGCGAGCTGAAATGTGAAGTTCAATGACGATACAACTAACTGTTGGCTAGTTATTTTCTTGTAGTCTTTTGACGGTCATGATTGACCCTTGTTTAAATCTATTCAATTGTCGATTTACATTTTACCTCATATTTGCATATTGTCAATTTATTGATTTAATTTTTATGACATTATTTTAGGAGCAAAAAGGTGGCAATAATTTGTATGACTATCCATGGGGCAAACCTGAATTCTAATTTTTGGCAAGATTCTGCAAGTGTCTCTATCATGCTAAATTCTTTGGAGGTGGTTAACCCTTCTAGCGATTATCTTCCATTCTCATTTGTTCTACGAAATAAGGTATGCACTCTGATTATGTATGTTTTCACAGTTAGTCATAATTGCTGAAGAAATTTTTGGAAGTATACTGTGTAAGAGGTTTTGAAACTTCCGTTATTATATGTTATTATATAACCTATCATTGCTTATATGTGTCAACATATTCTAAGGGATTGTTAATGTAGGCTGTTTTTAAGTGGTACCTGCATGCAAGGGCTCTGAATCTTATATATGTTTGAAGCAGGACAATGTATGCTCTGATGGTTTTTTACTATCAGAAGCTCCCTCTTGTAACTCATATAAAGAATTTGTCAGAATTGAAATTGAGATGCTTCCACAGAGCTCCAATTTTGATTTTTCAGTCAGAGTAAGTGTCGATAAATGAAGATGATTATGGTTAGTTTTTAAGACAGCTGATAAGTTATTATATATTTTCTCATTAACTGGCTTTTCTGTTGTTTGGTGCAGGCTATAATTCAACCATTTGAATTTGTTTATGATGTGAATCTCTTGGAGAACCTATCTGAATTTTTTGATGTGCTGGCATCCTTTCAGTCCCACTTAGACCTGGTATTACTTTCAACTGTTGTCAAGGGTACTGTAATTTCTTAAGTAGTATCTTTTCTGAAAAGCATGCAGTCATGTACAAAAATGGTTATTACATAAATCTACATGTTTCTGGCATTGTTAGGAAAAAAATGTAATTAATGTGAAATTTTCTTAAATTGCAGCAACTGGAATTTTATTCTTCTAACTGATTAATTATGCAGTTTATTTGTTACGACAAATAACAAATATATCACACTGAAATTCTTCACAACAAAAATTACGCTGCGGGAAAATACACTGGAACTAAAAAAATAGATGCACACACAATAAAATGACACCAATATTTTTGGACTAACGTCCCCGGAAAAACCCCGAAGGGAAAACCAGTGCAGTAGATGAGGGTTTAATTTATTATTATGCAACAACAAAATCTGAGCACATAAATCTGAATGCCTGACTGTCAATCCTCCAATAAAATAATCTGACCAAATAATTTGTGAGACAATTTGTCTCACCCGACAACTGATCCTGCTCCAAAATCTGGCTCTGTATGGGCCACTCGAATGCCCCTGCATCAGCCTTTTTGCAAACCTAGTGCAGACTCTACTCACACTGCCTGTGGAGCTGCCTGGAATCTGTCGTTTTTCTTGACTCTTCCTTTGGAGATGAGTTGCTTGGCCTCCTGGAAATTTTCTTGGCCACTAGCACCTGAATCGAATTGGCCTTTTAATCTTCTGCGCTACCCCTGTGCATCCTCACTGAGAAATAATACAACCCTCCTGCTGCTGACTCTCTGGCATTGGAAGTTCACCGGAAATCACTGCTGCTGCTCTCCCCCAATCAATGTTGCTCTGGCTCGAGATCTTCTTCTTGCTGAATCACTGCACTAGATAGCTCGCTCTGCCAAGGAACTTTCTCTCCCTCTTGCTCGATGTATCTATCTCCATCCCCATCAATCTGCTCTTATAATCTCTTGTTGGAGCACCAACGACCATGATTAATGGCTAAGATCATCTCAAACTCAACTTGTGTGAGTTTCTAGAGCATTTTCAACTTTCTTTAATTATTCCTATTAATTAACCAATATTCCTAAGTTAGAAAAAATTTAAATGATGGTTAATTAATTTAATTAAGGCGCTTCACAAGCTTATCTCGCTAAATCTTTTCAGGGTTTTGAAGATCTCGTCTTCTTTAGCCAATTTGACACAAATCGAGACTAGAACAATTGTCCGTTGCTACGAAAAATAACACTCCCTCGTAGCGAGAATGGTGTTCTCTCCCATGACATCTTCCCTCACTTTGCTGATGTCTGACATCTGTAACATCTTGTCACTATCCATCAAGCTACTCTGCATACTCTGATTCATCTACTATCCCTGTAGCCGAACCACTCTGCATCTGCGCTGCTGCTGACACTACACTGTGCCACTTTGCACTGTTACCAACTGTGCCTGTGCTGCCTCTGATTTCATGCTGCTGCTGCTATTGCTGCAACTACTGCAATTGAGAACGATCTACTGATCCACTCTGTCCCTATACTGACTTTGCAACTGTCTTCTGAGTCTTTGATTGCAACTAGCATCTGCATTGTCTATTGAGTAACTGTCTACGCCCCTCAAGTAACTGACTGCAACTAGTCTCTCCAAGGGTCCCACAAGATATGACTGCACCTACTACCATTGATCCTCCTGCTACTGAAAATTGTGGGCCCCCATAGCAAAGGTAATGATCCATATGAGGAGTATACTACAACTGCTACTCTTCCATGGACCCTGCCCAATCCTACAACTTTGAAGGACTATGCTCCTGCTCCATCTGAAGGTATAACTCCTATCAATGCAAACTCCTCTAACCTGGAGGTTAACTCATCTATATCTGTCGAAGTTGCGACCTACTGGTCCCGCTTCTCGTCCTTCTTTTTCTTGGGACTTTGAGTGATGTAGTCACCAAACACACCAGACCTGAAGCATTTGATTTTCGACAGATCTTTCTTCTTCTTTCCGCTTCCCTTTGAGCTTTGTCCTTGACTGGGACCCTTCTTTGCCTTTCTTTTACTAGTGATGCTACATTCTCCTCCTCCTCAACCTTCGATCCTTTGGTACTACTGCTACTGGTAGTGCACTAGACATGACTGAGCCTTAGCTTCTCTTGTGTGAAATCACTCCAAAGACGTTCCCAATTGGGCATCCTATCTCGTCTAGTGATTCCCTAAACAAACGTGGCCCACTCTTTGGTAAACCCATTTAGAGAAATTTGCACAAGTTTGTTGTCCTCTAGTTTCTCTCCTACAACTACTAGCTTATCTCGAACATCTTGAATTCTGGTGAGATATGGAGTTACGCCTTCACCCTTCATCTTTCTGGTCCTCAACTTCTCCTTGAGAACCACTTTCTGATTCTTAGAAGGATCCTGGTATAACTTTACAATGACATCCCACATGTCCTTTGCTGTATTCTTCTCTGCATTATCTGGAACAATATGATCTCAGACTCCATCCAAGACCATCCTCTTTGCTTTGGCCATATCCTTCCTATACTCATGGGACTGGATAGGGTCTGTTGGTACAACTACAACTCCTGTCACAAACTTCTCCAAATGATGTTCATCCAATAGGAATAGCGTCATAGCCTTCTAGATATTAAAGTTCAAGGCTCCATCTAGTCTATTATGATCTCTAAGACCTGCTACGACCATCTTTGCGAAAACTTAAAAACTAGGATTGTTGCTGGAAATCTACCTCTTCCCTGCGGGCCCTGTTCTCTGTTACTCACACTCTTAGAGGAATGCGTAGGTCTGCGCCAGTTCACCTTGGGAAATCCTTCTTTGGCAACTCGCTCTGCCTGTTATCTCAACTGGGCAACTCACTCAACCTTCCGAAAATCCTCCAGAATTCGACACACGATCTACTGCTCCTGATGCTCGCACTACCTGACTGGCAAAGTTGCTACGACCTTCTGCAACTGGAAATCTCATATTTCCTTCCTGAAACTGGAAACCCTCTGGGAAATTATGGAAATCTCCCTGTGTGCTTTTCTCTTCCACTCGACGTTGATTTGCTACTGCGAAATCTGTTGCAAAATCAACTGTGCCTAAATCTGCGCAACGAACTGTCTGATCTGCTCTCCGGAACTGCTTTCCAACAACCACATTGCCTACAAATCTCTTCTCTTGAGGCTGATCGAATTTTCCTGCACCTGCAACTAGAAATCGAACCCTCCTGCCTTTGCAATTGGCACTCCTTGGTGGCCTGTGCAGATCTGAGAAATTCGTGCTCAAAACTCCCTCTGAAATTGCACAATTTCTCCTTCTCGCTATTGAGCCTTTGATCTGATCTTCAATGCTCTGATAACATTTGAAATTTCCTTAAATTGCAGTAACTAGAACATTATTCTTATAACTAATTAATTATGCAGTTTATTTGTTACGACAAATAACGAATAAATCAGACTATAATTCTTCACAATAAAAATTACGCCGCGGAAAAATAAATTGGAGCTGAGAAAATAGATGCACACACAATAAAATGATACCAATATTTTTGGACTAACATCCGTGGAAAAACCCTGAAGGGAAAACCAGTGCAACAAATGAGGATTTATTTTATTATTATGCAACAACAAAATTTGAGTGCATAAATATGGATGCATGACTGGCAATCCTCCAACAAAATAATTTGGCCAAATAATTTGTGAGACAATTTGTCTAACTCGACAACTGATCCTGCTCCAAAATCTAGCTCTGTATAGGCCACTTGAATGTGCTTGTGTCAGCGTTTGCGCAAGCCTAGTGTAGACTCTACTCGCATTGCTTGTGGAGCCGCTCAAAATCTGTCGTTGTGCCCAACTCTGCGTCTGGAGATGACTTGCTTGGCCTTCTGGAAATTTTCCCAGCCACTAGTAGCTGAATCGACCTTCTCTTTAGTTGAATTGAACTGCTCTTTAAGCTTTTGCACTACCCCTACACAGCTTCACTGAGAAATAATACGACCCTCTTGCTGCTGACTTTCTGACATTGGAATTTCACCAGAAACCACTATTGCTGCTCCCTCAATCATTGTTGCTCTCGCTCGAGCTCCTCCCTGCTGAATCGCTACATTGGATAGCTTGATCTTCTCAAGGAACTTTCTCACCCTCTTGCTCGATGTATCTATCTCAATCCCCATTGATCTATGCTTATAATTTCTTATTGGAGCACCAACAACCATGATTAAATTGTTATCAACGACTAAGATTGTCTTAAACTCAATCAATGTGAGTTTCTAGAACATTCTCAGCCTTCCTTAATTAATTCCTACTAATTAACCAGTTTTCGTAAGTTAGACTTGGGAAAAATTTAAATGATGGTTAATTAATTTAATTAAGGCGTTTCACAAGCTTAGCTTGCGAAACCTTTTATGGGTTTTGAAGATCTCATTTTCCTTAGCCTCTTTGACACAAATCGAGACTAGAACACTTGTCTGATGCTACAAAAACTAACAATTAATATCCCTTATGGTGAAAATACATTGATGGGACTTGAAAATGCAGAAAGTGACAAAGGAAAAGAAAGTAATACCTAGGGCACAAAGAGAAACAATGAAATATTAGGCTAGTAAGTTTCAGTGGTTGATTAGATAATAGCCATATCTTTTGATGCCAATATTCAAAACATCCAAATGCTGCAAAATATCCAAATGCTTATTTGTTAACTTTACATAGACACCAATCTGATCTACTAAGAAGATTCTTAAAAAAAGCATTAGTCCAATTTGAGCAAGAATTATGGATATTTCATTAATTCAAGTGCTCGTGTCTTATTTTGTTCTTCTGCCATTGTAATGAACTTAGTATATAGATAAAGATTATTAATAATAATAATAAAAACAAAACTAAGGGACATGACCGTTCAACTTGTTACAACAAGATATAACACCCACAGAGTGTAAAGTCCCAATCACTAAGGTCCCAGTTTTTGTAACACATAAAAGTTATCCACTGTCACCATGATAGCTCTTCCTCTCAGTTTTCTCTTCTCCAACTCAAGGGGGGCTTCTCTAAAAAAGATTTCTGAACGCTGTGGAGTGGAAGCTCTAGGTGATGCTTGAAGAGTAAGCGTCAACAAACAAGTGGTTACAGGAGTGGCGAATATATGAATGGTATAAGAAGGAAAAGGGTCATGGAACCCCAAGACTAGTTCTTACCAAATCTTGGGCAAAATGGAGTCAAGGAATGTCACTCTAAATTAGGGCTATTTTGTTTGAATAATTAAGGAGGCAAGGGTTGTAAATAGCACACCACGATTAGTCTTAATAGACCTGGAAATATCTAATAAATAAATCTTGGACCTCTCAAACAAGTTGATGAAGGTGCTGGCCTACATTGATATATTAATTACAACAACCACTTGTTTGATAGGTGAAGGATTAATATATGCAAAAATATAACAACAAAATGAAATAAGAAGTAGAACCTCTTCACATTACTCCTGTTCAAAAGGTGAATATTCTATTACAAGGCCTTCATAAAACATTCTTTGCATGAGGTACCTACGAGTGTTGACCAACCTTAAAAATATGCAAAAATTACTCCAGACATATGATAGAATGATACATTCAATCTTTCATTAAGCTTTGCTAAAATGATGGACAATGTAGCACATAGTGGGAGAGCTCCTCAATCTCCAAAATACCAATAATCTTTACAAAGGAGAGAGAGCTCATCTTTGTAGAGTGAGTCTCTTCTTTCATACAATAATATATTTTTATTTTTTAATCAAATCCATGACAAGTCAATCAAATATATAATAATGGACTAGTTAGATTTGTCCTCAATCCATGGTTGTTCAAATCAAACACATGCAGACATCAAGGTTGTGGGGGAGCGCCCTCCCCCTCCTCCAATCTACTCTTGAAGTGTGCTTCGGTCGGGAGCGCATTGGGAGCATGCTCCCTAAAAAAATTTCACTCCCTGCCATATCGGGAGTGATCGCTCCTATATTGTTCCCCGTCGCTCTGGGAGCGACTTTTAAGTTCGTGGAACGTTACAAGAGTGATCTCTCCCGTGCTTAAAAAACCGCTCACACGAAAAAAGAAAGGTGCGTGATGTTTTTTGGAGGGAGAGGGAGGGGCCAAAAGAATAAAAGGCCTCCTCCCCTTCCACAATCTATCATTTTCATGAGATTGAGAGAAAGGAAGATTGAGAGGTTTTGAGCTTGAGGAGCTTGCAAGGGAGATTGAATTCTGCCATTTGAGAGAGTTTGGGAGATTGAAGGCACCACCAAGGTAGGGTCTAATCCCATTCCTTTTTTTCCATGTAGCTTTTGTGTCTTGTATATGTTGAATGAAAGATGTTCTCTTCTCTTTACTCTTTCCCAATTCTCATTCCTCCTTCATTTTATTGAATTTGCAGGCAATAAACTCAAATTTCACCAAACATGATGGGTATATGGCTTTAGCCTTCTCTTGTTGGTTCGTCTTTTGGTTATGATGATGGTGGTGGGGAGTAGAAGAAGAAGAAGTGATGTAGATGATGAAGAAGTGGATAGTGTTGGATTAGGAAACCTAAAGAAGAGGGGTACCGAGAGGAAGAGGAGGAGGAGGATTATGAGAGTGGAGATGGTGATGGAATGAAAACCAAGGTAGACCAAACCCCCTTGTGGAAATATGTTACTAGGATTTCAAGAGGGAAAAGGGGTGGAACTGCTAAATTTACATGCTCCCATTGCAAAATCATTTACGTAGGTTCATATACCAGTGCCAGAAAGCATCTCTATGGGAAAATGGCATGGGATGGAACTAAGAAAATAGGAATCAAAACCTGTATAAGTATGTCAGCACAACAAAGAGCCAAATACATAAGGAAGAGGAGGAAGCCCAATACAAATCTATAAGATAAAGGGTGACTTTGAACATGACACCACTAGCCCACAATCACATAGAGCAAGTTCTCCATCAACATCCACCCATGGTAGTGGATACGAAGCCACAAACACATACATCTCTTTAAGGCGTAGAACAATATTATAATTCCTTGATCAAGGGTGTAGGGATGATGTGGATGCAAAAATTTTTCGGTTTCTCTTTTATGCAAGGTACCATTCAATGTTCTTCGCTCACCTTATTGGCATGAAATGGTTTCCGCCATCAATGATGCCCCTAAAGGATACAAGAGCCTATGTATGATAAAGCTAGAATCGTGGGACTTGATCGTGAAAAAACCAAAATAACAAATGCTTGGAATGAATATGGGGTATCCATTGTATTTGATGGCTGGACGAATGTAAAAGGCAAGCCATTGATAAATGTTCTTTGCGTGTCTGCTATTGGTGCAACCTTCCTTTCCTCACATGATTACTTAGAAAAGTTCAAGACTGCCATCAACATTGCACAACCATTAATTTAAACAATTGAAAGTATTGGGCCATATAAGGTCATCCAAGTCATTGTTGATAATGCTTCTAAATGTAAGGCATCAAGAGCAATCATTTAGGATAAATACCCCAACATATTTTGGTCGGGGTGTTTAGTTCACACAATGAACCTTTTGATGCATGACAATATTAAGATGAAGGAACCTCAATATAGATGGATTGGTGAATTGTACAAGAGAGGCAAGAAAATGATAACATTTATCACCAATCATAGCAATACGCATGCCCTTTTCTGTAGTCACTCAAGGTTGGAGCTATTGAAGCTCGCGAAGACTAGATTTGCTAGCCATTACCTCACCTTCAGGCGCCTTTTGAAGGTAAGAGAGTCATTGGCTACATGGTATCAAGTCCACATTGGTAGGTATTAAAGGACAAGGTTGCAACCACAACTGATAGGGAAGATTTTGAAGAGGTTTTGTGCAAGTGTGAGGGATATTTTGCAATACACCAAGCCCATTTATAAGATGATTCGTTTTGTAGATATAGATGCACTGGTGATTGGGGAGGTGTATGAGCGGATGGATAACATGTTGGGGCAAATAAAAGATATTGTTCAACTGAAAGATCCCATCTTGTATGATCATATTTACAAATATGTGTGTGCACGGTGGGGTAAGCTTAATGTTCCACTACATGCCTTGGTGTATATGCTTATGCCAAAATACTCTCCATCTTGGTTGGACAAACTTGCCCCTAGGGGTGGGGTTAAGATCAAACCCCATACAGATCCAGAGGTACAAGTTGGGTATATGGCAACATTAGACAAGCTGGTCCTTGACAAGGATGAGTGTGCTAGATTGCGTGGAGAATTAGGCAATTGCTACAGTCAAACTGGAGTGTTTGGTTCTTTGCATGTAATCAAAGATAGGGACAGAATGAATGCTGTTGAATGGTGGAACATGTATGGATCTGGGGGACCTTTGGCAAAATTGGCAATCAAAGTGCTTTCATAGGTTGGTAATACTTCTTCTGCAAAGAGGTGTTGGAGCACCTATAGCTTCATCCATAATGTGAGAAGAAACCGCCTTAATGAAAACTAGGCAAAAAGCTTGGTTTTTGTGCACTACAACTTGAGGTTGTTGACGCATTATTGTGAGCGGCCTCGTTCTGATACATCATATATGACTTGGGACAACAACCCAAAGGATGATAATTTGGAGGATGGAGCTATACATTTAGAAGAATAGAGTTTGTTACATCTGAGGTTGTCACTAGGTGCAAAAGTTCTAATCATGAGGATGAGACTCTGTTACCCCTCTTTTAGTAGGGGTACTCCAAAACTTTTTGGCCCTGCATTATAAGCCCGAAGGATGTGCCTTATAGTGCTGTAAAGCCATGTTTGTTTGTGTTATTTTGTGAAAGTAACTCTTGGATCCCCGTTAGTGTGTATGGCCATGGCTACTCACAATCTTGTTTATTTCATGGTATGTTTTCCTTTCTGGCATTGCTGACTTCCCCCTGGTGGGTAGTGACTGCCTGCCTTAATGGATATTCTTATACCCTGGGATGGTGTGCAGGTATCACGGATTAGGCACTCGTGGTTTAAGGGAGCACTTGTGTCAATAAAGATCACCATATGTACTTTTCCCTGACATTATACCTTTCAATCCAAGTGCACCCCTCAATGCCACATGTACCATCTATCTTATTATTTTGCACTCCCCTTTGGCCTTGGATTCACATTTTGCTACTCACATTTACTAATGCATTTGCATCTTTTGAAGCATCATGCTGTGTCCTTTGAGGCAAAGAAGGTGTCCATTTCATTCTCTATGTCAAGATGAACCACTTGTCCTTTCGAAGCAGTTAGAACACCCTCATAGGTTTCTAGTTACAACAATGGACCCATTTTTGGGGCAAATGTGCTTTCCATGTGGTACTGCAAGCAACAAGATTTAAAGGCAAGTGATGAAATGGATAGGTGTTTTCTACAAGCCAAATCAGCGCAACGCTCAAGCCAAAATGACATCAAGCACACATTTATTCCACACGTGGGCATGACATCATCATCTTTGGTGCAAAAGTTCTGATCATGAGGATGAGACTTTGTTGCCCCTCCTTTAGTAGGGGTACTCCAAAACTTTTTGGCCCCGCCATATAAGCTTGAAGGATGTGCCTTATAGTGCTATAAAGCCATGTGGGTTTGTGTTATTTTGTGAAAGTGACTCTTAGATCCCCATTAGTGTGTATGGCCATGGCTACTAACAATCTTGTTTATTTCATGGTATGTTTGCCTTTCTGGCATTGCTGACTTTCCCCTAGTGGGCAGTAACTGCCTGCCTTGATGGATATTCTTATACCTTGGGATGGTGTGTAGGTATCATGGATTAGGTACTCGTGGTTTAAGGGAGCACTTGTGTTAATAAATCCTTGTAAGGGTGATCACCATATGTACTTTTCCCTGACATTATCCCTTTCGATCCAAGTGCACCCCTCAATGCCACATGTACCATCTATCTTATGTACTTTGCAGTCCCCTTTGGCCTTGGATTTGCATTTTGATACTCACATTTACCAATGCATTTGCGTCTTCTGAAGCATCATGCTACGTCCTTTGAGGCAAAGAAGGTGTCCATTTCATTCTCTATGTCAAGATGAACCACTTGTCCTTTCGAAGCAGTTAGAACGCCCTCATAGGTTTCTAGTTACAACAATGGACCCATTTTTGGGGCAAAGGTGCTTTCCATGTGGTACTGCAAGCAACAAGATTTAAAGGCAAGTGATGAAATGGATAAGGAAGATGTGACAAACAGGGGTTTTCTACAAGCCAAATCAGCTCAATGCTCAAACCAAAATGACATCAAGCACGCATTTATTCCACACGTGGGCATGACATCATCATCTTTGGTGCAAAAGTTCTAATCATGAGGATGAGACTCTGTTAACCCTCTTTTAGTAGGGGTACTCCAAAACTTTTTGGCCCTGCCATATAAGCCTGAAGGATGTGCCTTGTAGTGCTGTAAAGCCATGTGGGTTTGTGTTATTTTGTGAAAGTGACTCTTAGATCCCCGTTAGTGTGTATGGCCATGGCTACTCACAATCTTGTTTATTTCATGGTATGTTTGACTTTCTAGCATTGCTGACTTCCCCCTGGTGGGCAGTAATTGCCTGCCTTGATGGATATTCTTATAGCCTGGGATGGTGTGCAGGTGTCATGGATTAGGCACTCGTGGTTTAAGGGAAAACTTGTGTCAATAAATCCTTGTAAGGGTGATCACCATATGTACTTTTCCCTGACATTATCCCTTTCGATCCAAGTGCACCCTTCAATGCCACGTGTACCATTTATCTTATGTATTTTGCACTCCCCTTTGGCTTTGGATTTGCATTATGATACTCACATTTACCAATGCATTTGCGTCTTTTGAAGCATCATGCTACGTCCTTTGAGGCAAAGAAGGTGTCCATTTCATTCTTTATGTCAAGATGAACCACTTGTCCTTTTGAAGCAGTTAGAATGCCCTCATAGGTTTCTAGTTAAAACAATGCACCCATTTTTGGGGCAAAGGTGCTTTCAATGTGGTACTGCAAGCAACAAAATTTAAAGGCAAGTGATGAAATGGATAAGGAAGATGTGACAAGCAAGTATTTTCTACAAGCCAAATCAGCTCAACGCTCAAGCCAAAATGACATCAAGCACGCATTTATTCCACCCGTGGGCATGACATCATCATCTTTGGGGCTATTGGATGGAGTAAAGAAGGAATGTGAGGGCAAATAATGAAACTTTGAAGCTTAATTGTGCAAATTGGAGCCCCCAAGGGGTAATTGTCAAGTATCAACTCCAAATTACTCCAAGAAAGGGTCAAGAGCCTTCAAGTCAAGCTGGTCACTAGCATTCCAAGGATTCAAGCAAGCAAAAAAGTTCCCTCCAAGGCTTACATTGAGGGATAAAGTGAGCAAGTTAGCCCCCAGGGGATACAATACGCAAAATAAGGTCAATTGAAGGGTCAAGAACAAACATTATCTCTCAAATAAGGTAGCCGTTGGAGGATTAAGGGCAAAGAAAAGGAGGTTGAGTCTTCTGGGGACAAGGATAAGCCCTACTCAAGTAAAGATAAGGAAATGTATGGGTGAAGGAGAGCCCCCAAGAGTTATTTCAAATATTTCCAAGCCAAATTAAGAGAATCTATTTATTTTTTGTATGTTTGATGCCACTTTATTTATTGAGGGTTTTATGACTAATTTTTGAGCTTAAGAAATCATTCCCATGCCTCTTGGAAATGCATTGACTTATAGTATAAGCATGGTCCTTCATATAAGGCAAATTTTGAAGGATAATAAGCATTGTTTGAGCCTTTATTGGAGCTATTTTTCAAGGATATTGGAGCTATTGTTTGAGGAGCCATTCACTTTCCTCCTTGCCATTGGAGGGTCAATCCATGGTCAAATCAAGTTGTTGGAGCACCAAACGATGGAGAAAAATTCAAGGAACATTGCCATGCAATCACAAGTGGAATGTTTTGTCATCTAGGGTCAAAACGACCTTTCTTGGCCACATCGATGTAGCATTTTGGCTCTACTGGGGTTTTACTCAATTTAATTTTGAAAATTAAATTACTCTTGACTTAGCCTCCATGCATTTTGTGGATGGCAAATCCTATTTCTTGGGAGGCCAAGGAGAGGACTTTTGAACTTTGAAGAGCCTCATCTATAAATATAGGGCTTCTCCTCCTTGGGAAATCATTGTAAACTTGTTGAGATCTATCAAAATGTGAATTTTTTCATGAGACAAAAGGTTTACATTTGAATTCTCTTCTCTTGTTTGGTTGATCAAATTTATTTCAAAGACAATTTTTGTAGCGAGGTTAGGCTAATCTATCCAAGAAGTCTTGGTCCTTGGAAGAGGAGGTCTAGGGTTTATTTCACACTTTCGCTTAATTCATACAAGGTATTGTTCTCTTTTGGGACATGATTCACTTTCCCCTCTAGAGGTAAATAACCTTATCTTCTATAATTGTTGGTTGCTTGGTTAGAGAATCCGCTTCTTGGAAGGCCCTTTCAGTAGGATTTTGGTTCTATTACTTGTTTTGATGCCAGGGTTGTATCCTTAGTGTTCCACCTCACATTCCAAAACCTTAAGCATTGAGATACCAAATCAAGAGATGACTTAATTCCCTGTTTTTGAATCTTGTGGAAAAAGAACCATATCCTTGTACCAACAATTTACAATCAATTTCCATGCAAAATTGAAAATTATATCTCTAAATTCCTTGTATTTTTTCATAAATTTATAGTTATCATTAAATATTAAAACCCTCTTTTTTAATATTTAAAAAGCAAAATTATTTCTTACAAAATTCCCAAAAAATATTTAAATAGTGAATATCTTCAGTAAATTGTGGCTTATATTGCATTTATTGATTATATCATTGGTAAAATCACCACAAAATATGCAATTTTGGGAAATGCTAAGCCCTAAAGCTGTGCGACCCCACTTATTTTACCTCATATTGTTGTAGCAATTGCATTTTGAAGTGTTTCGAAGCTAATTACAGGTCCTGGAAACATTTTACAGCAATTGGAAGTGATCGAAGGCAAACTGTTGCCTTGGAATACGTGAAATTTCAAGAATAAATATTTTGTATCCCTTATGCTCGATCTAAAGAGGTTCACCATTAATTATTTATTACTTCGAGATCATATATTGGATGTCCAAAACAATTCGCAAGTCTGATCATCTTTTTTGGCTAATTTTCAGTCCTCACTATTGTGGGTTATTTTCATGATAGTTGAGTTGCAAATTGAATATCTTTCAAACTACTTACCCAAATTTATTGTTCTTGAGCTCCTGGGAAAGGCCTTTTATAGGACAAACATCTTCAATTAAGTCTTTTGAGTTCCAAGTCGACTAAAAGTCATTTTTGGGTCTCTGAAGTGGCTTTCTACTTGCTGGCCTGGTGTACTCCTCAGAAGTAAAAAAATCACAGGTTTGAACAACAAGTTTCTTTCCTTGTTACAACTATATTGAACATGTATAATAGCTCTATTTTGTCGTTTATTGTGGTAAGAAGTTCTCACACTCAATTTGGTCTATCGCTCCGCTCCACCATTATATCACATGCCACCTATCACTTGATGGATGTACCATGGACATGTCACCCCCTTTAAAGGCTGAAACCACTTAATAGAGTCCTTGGTTAAACCTTTTATTGAATTTGGAGACGCTTGTACATGCCAAAGGCCACTATGGAAGGGCTTGCAATTATGAAGTGCCCACTTGTTTTCCATGATTTGTAAGCTCTTTTACTCAATTACGCCAATGATTTGTTGTACTGGAAGGAGAGGAGACACATTGGATCTTATGCAGGATTGCAAGTGCGTCTCCACTTGGGGTTTGGTCTCCCTATAGGGGTCCAAGCCCTCTAGAGGGTCACATTGGCACTTGTAGGGTGAGTGCCGAGAGCCATGGGCCTACACCACAACAAAGAGTAGTATTCCACTTCGTGGATCCCTCAACACTACTCATTGCTTGCTCGTGTTCCACCTTATGGATGAGGATGATGCACCTGGACCACCTTGCCCAACTTGCTTCACACTTGCACCATACACTTGGCCAATGTTCTAGGGCCCAAATGAGGATGTGTCTCCCCATAGGAGATAATGGGAGGGCTTATGTCATCATTCCAGCGTTTGTAGATGGTATACAGGCATTATCGATCCACTTGGAGACGCATGAGGCTGTTGTTGTGCCCCGACATCCATTTGGGGCACCACATTGGATTTGCTTGGACATCAAGGGCCCACCCCCTTGATCATTATGTTTGGAGCCTATTCTCTCACATTGGCACACTTTGGACTCCACTAGGCCTCCTCAATGGCCCAACGACTCATAATGCTTACTAGTTTGCCCTCTCGAGAGCCTTTGTATTTGTATTATTGAGCTATCTTGGTGGTCTTGTCACCAAGTCATGTTATTATCGTACACTATTTTATTATTTGGGGCATTATTAGGATAATTAGGCTATTCGAACCCCCTGTTGGATTGTATAAATAGATGACAGGCTCATATATTCCTCTCATCATCAATTGGATTGGATTAGTATCTCTTGAGAGATTTTTGCACTTGCTTTCTTGGATGAAATTTTGGAGTTTCTTGATGCACTATGATGTTTGGATTTTCACTATTGTCTTTGGAGCTTCTTTTCTAATGAGAAGTTGATGAATGGATATATACTCTCTCTCTCATGTAAGTGAAATTCAATGGTATTATTGTGATCTTACTTGTTTAATGCATGATATTGTTATCTTTGTTCTTGTATGGGCCAAAATAATTTGAAATCCTTCTTCAAGCCTCTAATAGATGATATATTGCATGTGTTGCTCTTTGAGGGAAATGGTGAATGTTCCTAGAGGCACCTAATAGGTTAACAAGCCTTGAAACTTCATCTTCTTTGCAATATGAAGTGTTCTATGCTTAGAGCAATTTATTTCAATTTTCACAGTTAGCTCAATATCTTTTCCAGATTAGCAATCACATCAACATTAAAGTAAACTGTAGATAGAACATAAACAAAAATCGCAGAAGACGAGCCGAGACAAAATGGCACAAGATGTGGCGCTAGCCAGGGACAAGCCCCAATGTGGGGAAACCCTTGATCTATTCTTCTTATATGTTCTTCAATAGTTCAGCAGAGAGAGAGAGATAGTATGTTTACAACAGAAGTCGACACTTTGACTTATCTAGATAAGAGCATAGATCATCTTTAAGAAGATGATATATGAGATCAGTTGAAGACATGCTGCTTCAATTGATTCTCCAAGGTGACTCCTTCACCTATCGTTGTGCTGCATTTTGTCATCATGCTGCACCATGCTGCACCCATCATCACTATGCTGCATCTCATCATGCTTCATTAATCATGATTGTACCCATCACTGTACTGCATTATGTGCAATTGCTGCACCATGTTGCCATACTGACCTATGTGTTGGTTGCATCTTGCTTGCTTGTTGTCCCTAGCATGCTTGATGTCCTTAGCATGCTTGTTGTCCTTAGAATGCTTGCTGTTGCATGCTAGCTTTCCCTTGCATGCTAGCTGTAACATTGCATGCTTGGTGTATTTGTTGCTGAGTACCATACAACTATCCCAATGTTAGTTAGTTGTCCCTTGCATGTTGCTCTCCTTCGGAGACAATGCTCTTGCTGTTCCGGCAGTTCCAGCTGTTCTCGGCAATTCCAGTAGTTCTCGACAGTTCCAACAGTTCCGGCTATTCCCGACAGTTCTGACAGTTCCGACAATTCTGGTTGTTCCCGGCAATTTCGACAATTCCTGGCAGTTCCGACAATTCTGGCTATTCCTAGCAGTTCTGGCTATTCCTAGCAGTTCCGGCTGTTCTGACAATTCCAGCTATTCCCGGCAGTTCCGGCTGTTCCGACAATTCCGGCTATTCCCCGCAGTTTTGGCTGTTCCGACAATTCCGGCTATTCTCGGTAGTTCTGACAGTTCCGGCTATTCTCGGCAATTCTGGCAGTTCCGACAATTCCGACTATTCCCGACAGTTTTGGAAATTCCCGATAGTTCTGGCAATTCCGGTTATTCCCGACAGTTCCGACAGTTCCCGGTGGTTCCGGCTATTCCCGACAGTTCCGGCTTCTGCCCTCTGGATTAGGGCAGCGTTATCCCTTAGGATCTCTCCTCCTACTAAAACCCAAAGACAAGTAGAGAGGAAGAGATCCCAAGTGTGTTGAAATGACTTGAAGGTCACCTCTATTTATACTAAAACGTTGAGCACAATGGGGTTTATTTGGTTGCTGGCCGACCTTGACGAATTGTCCCATAACACAAATAAATTCATCTCCATGAATACTTATCGGAATCGGATGATCTTTAGATCAATCCTACACCTCTCGATGAGATGGATCCAAGAAAAATATCAGCTTCCATTAATAAGATGACCCACATGGAGTTTGGCCTTAGTTGCCAATTTTAACAAATGCCCTAAATGACCTAGTTGCATCTTGAAAGGCTAACGAGGATCATTTAGGGCTCCTTAGGTCATGATTATTCTCGATCTAGGTGTGTCTTGACTCCATTAAGCCCAAGAAGTAAGGCACTGATCCTCACACCCCTTTGGTGGTCAAAATAACCTCTCTTATCTTCACTTCTCCCAATTCTAGGCCTAACCCTAGAAGGTTTCCTAGGGCATCAAGTGAAATCTTTTGTAGCCATCCAAAACCCTTGAAAATTGGTCCACAGCTGCGCTGGGGTCTTCTCAAGGGGGTCCTACAAGTCTGGGCTCAATCCGATTGTGGAATCCTGAGATATTATAAACCCTAGCTCAAGGATGATTCCTCTACCTAAGTTGCTTTGTGTTAGTGTCCTCATTTGGATCATTGCATTTGAATTTCAAAGCAAATTATTCCTTTGATCCTATTCTCCTCCCTAACCTGGTCAAACCCCTCCGTTGTCGATCGACTCCATACCCTTGACCTACTCTGGGCCCTCTTGGTTTCTTTGTGGTCCCACAACTTTGTGACTCAAATTCCACAAGGATTACATAGAAACCATTTCTCCTTCGAGATCCCTAGGTCTAGGATACCTCTTCTTAAGGGATATTCTCCAAACCTAAGCTTACATATCCCTTTAGCCCTTCCTAGAGCATTAATCACCGTGCTTCTAAAGCAAGCAAGCCAATTATTTGAGTCTCTCTTGTGAATAGGCTTTGGGAATCACCTTTCATTCCCTTCATTGATCTGTCATTTCCAGTGATTCCTATCATACCGGGACTCCTCCCATCGGTGAAAGTCCATAAAGAGCAGGGAGCTTTAGTTGAGGTGACAGTGGGCCATCGTTCCATTGTTGCCACTTGACCTAGTAGTTGCTCTATAGGATCGTTGCTAGTTTGAGCAGTAACTTTTTTGGTGCTGTTGCCGGGGAGGAAGCAGGTCTACCTCCCTAGTGAATCATTGAGGATTTGATTCATAAACGACATTTCAACTATTCCTCTCGCGAAATCATTCATTGTCCAATCCCTTAGTTTGCTTGAAGGTGACAACATTCCTTTAACTAGGGCCACTGCAAGAAGTGGAGAATGAACTCCATCACCTGTTAGACCTAGCCTTGTCCTTGAGTTTGAAAAGGTCTGTGATTCCACTCCCAAGATGGCAATAGAGTATAGCACTGACCTAAACGAAGACCAACCCAAAATGTCACGAAGTAAGAGGCATTTAGTTAGTGTCTTTACACCCTTGAATTTGAGTGATAATCTTGAGCTTTTACATGAGAAATACTATATTTGGTTACCCAACTTTAAGGGTGATGCTGTTGAAATATGTAACTAGGTTCGATCTTCATAATGACATATCTAATCATGGTTTTATGTAATGAGAAAAATAAATTTATTATTGTTGATCATGAGAAATACTATATTTGGTTACCCAAGTTTAAGGGTGATGCTGTTGAAATATGTAACTAGGTTCGATCTTCATAATGACATAGCTAATCATGGTTTTATGTAATGAGAAAAATAAATTTATTATTGTTGATCTTGAGGCATGGGTTTCATGCTCAAGAGAATTTATTTTTAGGTTAAGCTCTCATTGAGAGCTTCTAGGGCTTGTCATTGAGTCTACATGTCTAGGGAGTCATTGTCATGAATGAAAGACCATCCATATTGTAAGAAAACTATTTGAGTCAAAGAAAGAGTCAAAATAACCCTCCAAGATCAAGTCAAGGGGCTATCAAACAAGTCAGGCTACACAAGCAACAAGTCAGCCTAAAACAATGACAACTCGACCTAAATTCAGGTGTTTGGAAGCCTATATATAGAGCACTCAACCTCACTCAAGAAACATTCATTCAAGCATCAAGAGGAGTTCGATCAAGGAGAAGAAGGAAGCCTAATACCTGACGAAGGAAGAGGAAAGAAGGGAGAAACATTTCTGATCTGTTTTGGGCGAAAATTTCTCCACACATGTGAAGATTAGGGCATCATTCTTAAGTAGTAAGAACCGAAAAGTGCAATCACTCAAGGGAGCTGAAGTTGGGTCAAAGAAGGTCAAATTAGCAAGTCGAATTGTCAAGGAAAGGAGTCAAAGTCAAGCGAAGTCAAAAGGAAGAAATATGTCCATATTCCAGCCACACGTGTGACCTAGGGGTTTTGTAGAAGAGTTTGAAATTGCAACTCTGCAACAACTAGCTGAAATTTTGAGTTAGGGTTGAAATCTGAAGTTGTGGTACATGTTTGACCAATGTTGACTTGAAGAAGGAGAAGTTCATCTAGAAGAAGCATTGACTTGGTCTTGGAGAAGTTATTGGTCAAGGGTCTAGGTCTTGGAATTCGTCAATTTAAGATTCTATAAGAAGAAGAATTTTGTGGGTTTTCCTCTCAAGATTGGAGAGGTTTTGGCTAGTTGATCACCTATATCTTCTATCCTTTGTCTCATTGTTCATTATGTTTTGGTAGCTATTTGATTAAAATAACACTATAATAATCAAGCTAAAGAACAATCTAATCAAGAAAAATAAAAGGTCTCCACAAGCAGTTATCATTAGCAGGAGAAATCACCTATACTGCTCCACCTAGATTTCTAATAGATGCTACCATTAGTGCCCGTGAGCTTGTTGAAGAATTCTATTGGGCCATTTCCCGTAGGTTAGTATTCAATGAAGATAGGATAGTGATGCTATTTGCCTTATCTTTTGAAGGACAATCAAGGGAATGGTACCTTAGTCTTCCTCTGGGATGTATAGAAAAATCTGACCAATTTGAAGATATTTTCATGAAAAGATGGTCATGCAATGCCCAATGGACCTTAAATATTGAGAAATTTTACCAAATAAGTAGGGGAAGGAAATACATAGTAATTTATCCAAAAATGTGATAGGGTAGTTAGGAATATCCTTGACCATTTGAGACCCCTTGATGCTAACACACTTGACAAATTCATTAAGGCCGTGGGTGGTCATCTAACATATGCATTAAGGGATAAGAAACCTACGAGCTTGGCTGAGGCTAAAGAGTTAGTTGTGGAAGTTGAACAAAACCTACAAATTTCCAAAATGGATGTGGATGAACATCCTAAAGTTAAGTTTGAAATAAAAAAGGGCAAATCTAAGGACCAAACCGAAGAGCCCTTTTAGTGCTCCTTAAGAAAGTTGATAAGCTAACTGAGGAGATGAACTCGCGAGATAGACTCTACATGGACAAGCCCACCACCTTGGAAAGGGCTCAAAAATCAAATTATATTCCTAAAGGCAAGCCTTTCCCTAGGAAACAAATGATGAAAACAACCAAGCTCATCTCAAGTTCCAAACACTTTAGCTCCAACAAAAGTTGTGGAAAAAGAATTATCCTCTGAGGGTGAGCAAAGTGATGAGGATGATAGTGAAGATAAGGAAATCAATGAGCAAGCTAATATCGTAGAATCCAAAGGCTTCAACATTTCGCTAGGTGGCTCGTACACTCATCCTCGCATTAGTGAAGTGACTATTAAGGAAGAGGAAAATGAGCCAATCCTCAATGTTGATTGTAACGAACAAAGTTCGTACATCTCGTTAAATACTCGAGAAAACTTGGAATATGAAGATATCCATGGAGGATGCAAATATTATATATTAAAATGTATGAAGAATGAATACAAATGAGAATGAGGGTCCTGTATATATAGCCATGTAAGTACCCTTTCACTAACGGTTATGCCCTTAGGGACATACCTTTTCATTAATTGCTAACTAATTAATCATTAATCTTATTTGTTGTCTTTTACATTATTTGTGTTTATTTTTTATATAAATTTAGTTTGTTACATTATGTTCCCCTTCAAAAAGCTTTGTCCTCAAAGCTTACCGATGAAGGATCGGTTCTCTTCTGTTGATCGGAATATCTTCTTAATTTTGAGCTTTCATCTTTATTGATACAAGACGATATGATGTTTTGAGCGATAGACAGAACTGTCGTACTGAAAACAGATCAGACCATCCTAGATTAATCTTCTGGGAAATCTTCTGACCCTTGGAGATGTGTGGTGAATAGTTATCGTATGGCTGGATTGAGCTTATTTCAGTATTCTTTGAAACATAAGTTTGTTTATGTTCTGCGTGATATAGATTTGTAGATTTATTAAGGTGTCTACTCTTGTGATTCGGATGTAGATAAGGAATTTTTCTTGTTTGATCTTCATAAACATTTTTATGGCAATTTCCTGATTTCCATCAGGCATTGTTGTTGTTGACTTAACTATTGAATATTTATTTGGGGTGTCCTTTAATTGAACGACAACCCCTGAGTACATTTTTACTTCAATAGGGTTTGGATTTGCCCAAACTGCGAGATTGGTGGACTTGATGTTTGTTTCTTCAATTTGGACTCCCAACTCTTGTAGTAAGTGGAAGTGGAGACTTAGGCAATTTTGAACCATAACACTAGACAATCGTAAAGATCCGGTCCAATCAAAAGAGCTTCAAATGTGCCAATGGTGCAAGATCATTACTAGAGTAAATTTTATCAATTGTGAGGTTGATGTTTCAAAGAGATTTGAGTTTAGGTTATGCCAAAAACCAAGCCTTGGGTTATTTGGTTATGACTCAAGATAAGCTTATTGAGATAGCGTTGGGGAGGACGAAGTTCCACTCACATGTCTTGCTTTTATATCTCATCTCGACAATCTAAACAATTCAAAAAACTACGAAGAACCTCAAAGAATATGAGTTAATCAAAACACCTACAACATATCACTTTTACTTTTTCACAAGGCGGATGAAAGCGAAAGGATTTTGTTTGATATTTTTGAGGTACGCTGAGATTGATTGACGTTCTTGAGATGCAATAGAAATCCTTATGAAGTCATTGTGCAAAGCCATAGAAAGGGGAGGGAAGAAATTGTCGGGGGACAATAGTTCAAGCTTGCTACAAGAAAGAAAATGACTTGTTAGGGGAGAACTGCAGACAACTTGAGCATGGGTAGAGAGAACTGGAAATGAAGCCTAGCATAGAGATGGAGAGGCGTCACAACAAGGAAACAAATATGCATCATTCAATTGAAAATCTCGGGACTCTTAAAATAAATGCACGTCGACTTTTGCAGATAAACAAAAAGGATATGATATAACAAAATTGAAAAAGATAAAAAGGGTATGAAATAAATAATCTGAAAATAAGAATTACATATTATATTTTGTAATATCCCCAATTTTGATTTTTCATTTGAGGGGATTAATGGAGTTTATTGGGGAGGTGCTAAGCATAGCACAATTTTGTAATTTGGGCGTTGGAGACATTTTTTGGTGTATGGGACTTAGGAGAAATAGAAAATTATAGCTCTAGTGGAATGTGGGGGCCACAAGAGAAGGAAATTCGACCCAATGGAGCAATTCGTACTAATGAGAAGAGAGAGAGAAATGAAGGGTTGTGAATTAGTGGAAGGTGGGAACCACCAAGGGAGAGAGGGCCAACAACTATAAATAGAGCTTGGAGGCCTCGATTTGATACTTTTGATCATTTGACAATTTAACATCAATTCTTTTGAGCTTCTCAGCCAAGACAACCATGTTATTTTAATCAAATAGCTACCAAAACATAATGAACAATGAGACAAAGGACAGAAGATATAGGTGATCAACTGGTAGCAGATTTCATCTACAACTAGTTTTGATAGTCAGTTAGAGGTCCACACACAAATTGGGGCCACCGAGGCATTTTGGACCCAGCCCAAACCCCTTCAGGGTTTTTGTGGGTTTTATGAGAGGAGGCTAGGATTAATTTCGCAGAATTTTCTGAGCAGTCCTGAGGGCAGAATTCTTAGTTGCATTCGGCAGTCAGCAACAAAAATTGTTGGAGGACACATTTATTTCTGGGACCATTTCCACCACTTGGGTTCGCGAGATATTTTTGGGTTTTGTTGAGCTGGTGAAGTAGTGCCTGTGGCTACTTTCTCAGAATTTTTGGGACTAGTTTGGAGGGCTAAGTTAGCAGTTCCTTCCTAGCGGCAACAACAGTTTTCTAGGTGGATGCAGATTTGGCAGTAGAGTCATTTCCAACATTTGGGTACCATCATATTCACTTGGGATCTTGCCTTGCTTCCTATAGCAAGCCTGGGTTCTTCTGTTCCTACTCATTGTACTCCATCTGATTAATATAATAAAAAAGCTTAGCGTTTTGGGTGTTATTTATGGTGTAATCTGGTATTTCTGCATGTGTGTATAATTTTTATTGCATGTTTATGATTTCACTACTGTTATCACTTAATATTTCCATTAGGAATATTACATATTTTCATATCCCAATTTAACATTACATCTATGTCTAATGAAGATGTTAACATAATTCTAGGTTCAACCTAGAGGGAAATGTTGGGGACCTTTATTTCAAACATAAAGAAGAAAAATTTGATGTTCTGCTATGAGAGAAAGAAGGTAACATTGTAGAATTTTACAATGTACCCATGCTCATTTTTTTTTTTTGACATTCTCGCATAAGAAGAAGAAGTTAACATTGCAGTTCTTTACAATGGAGCCTTGCTTAGTAGCATTCTCATTAGAGGAATTGGAAGATGTATTAGATATAACCCCCCTAAGATAATGAAACATTGAATAGCCATTTCGAAAGATTTAGGATTTTCAAAAAAGAACTTGAGAAGGTTGTAGCTGATAATGTTGAAGAAATTTCTTGATTCAAGAATCACAGTCAATTCTTGGTTGGACAAATGAAGAAGTATAAAGATGGAGGGAAGTTGCAGTAGGAAAAGCTAGAGGGACTAACCAGGAAAGTGGCTCTGATCAACAAGGAAACAATCATTGATTTAGCTGAACTAAGGATATATTCAGAGGTGGAAATACGAACAGTCGAAACAAAACTCCTAATAAATCCAAGTGTTGTTACTAATAAAAATTTAGTGATCAATAGAGTGACACATGCGTATGAAGAATATTTAATACAAAAAGTGAATCAAGAAAATTCTAAAACTATGATAAGGAAAGATCATGTGACAAAGACACCTTATTGACATCCTAATTACAAGAGCTGACACCTTAACTAACTAACATATCAACATCACTTTGAATAAAGACATCAATTGAATTGCATTTCGAAGAATCTTATATCTAGTACAATTCTGTCTCCAAGTAGAAGTCACCTTGGGAATCACAATACAAAAGGTTCTTTTTAGGAATCCTATAAACACATAGTTCCAGAGAGGATCAAATTATGGTGGTCCAACCCTTTCACAATTTGACAATTTTGCTTTAGCACTTTGAAGATCATATAGTTTCGTGTCTTCAACCTTATGAATGAGGAATTATGACAAAGCATTTGCAGGCTCAAATGAAAACATAGCCTTTTCCATAATTTTCTTTGAGGACAAAACATCTTGTAAGGGATTGGCAATGTAATGAATATAAAATATATAAATAATCATTAAAGTGGGAATAGTAATAATAAAATGAGGGGAAATGAATGAACTAGGGGACATGACTCTTCAATGACCATGACAAGTAAATGCATATAAGCATACTGTCACATGGCATTGCAAATCATCAATCTCATTAATTCATTTATTAAATATATAGCATTTTTCTTATATGAACTTCAACTATCTTTCATTCTCATGCTGGATATTTCGTTAATGAACTATTGTTTATTACAGCCACAACCAATTGTCATTTTTTATGCTTTTCTTACTTTAGATTTCTTCTCCTTAGAGTGGGTATTGAATTTTTTTTGACATTAACTTTGTATTATTATTATTATTTTTTTTTACTCTTTTGTTTTATAGGTAAAAATCAACTGGCTTAGAGATAATTTTGCGACATTCATTATTGTAGTGGACAACTTGATGAACTGGAAGAAAATTGGCTATTTGTAATGCTTTAAGAGCTCGAGTTTGTAAGAACACTTATTGCAGTTGTCCTCTTGAATGTTGTTTTATGAATGTGAAATTAAGCATTAGTGATCTATGAAAAGTACACCACATGATTTGAGAGAATTGGCAAGTTGCTTTTCACACTTAAAATTCTACATTTCAGAAGTCTCTTTTATTTAATAAGGCATATAAATTTATCCATTTACAGACTTATGGTCCTAAGATCTTGTTACATTGCACAATATTCTGGTGCTATGGTGGTGTCTTGAGTTCTCATTGCTTCATTTTGATGCTTTGCCTATATTTCTATTTACAATATTTTTGATTCCTTCTATTTCATGACATGGTTTGCTTGTTTGAGATTACAGACACTCTTTAAATATATTTGTTTGTTTTGCCTGTGCAGGTTCTTAGTTCTCTAAATGGTTTTGAGAATAATGAAGCTCGTGTTTTGTCAAAAGCTGAGTATGTATTATTCTTTCAATGTTTGAAAGCTTTGAATGCTTTCACAGAATCACTTTCGATTGATGTGATTATTGATTAACCATATTCTTTCGTGGCCATTCTGAATTTCCTTCTCTTGCACAGGTATATTTTTTCAAATCGTAAGAGTGTGTCCTTTGAAGCAAACTTTCAGAATGCAGTTTTCATTTTCCCTTGGTGCAGTGCACATTGCAATTGGTCAAGAATGGTAATCATTTCTCAACTTGGCTCTGCTTCTTAGCTGTTGCACATAGCAGGCATTGTTAAGCCGAGGAATTCAATAGGTTAACAGTGCAATAATGTTGTTTTTGTTAGTCCAAGATATTGTCATTCTCTTGTCATACTCATTTTTCTCACTTTGTATCTCTCATTGTATTGACTTTTTAATTAAAACCAGAACACATTAATTGTAATCTCTTAAGTTAATTAGGATGGGGTCACAATTAGCTGGTGATCAAGTGCCTCCAATGATTGTATACAGTTATTCTTTGAATTTTTTTATGGATTTATATGGTTGCATACACAATATTATAGACACGTACGGAGAGAAACATTTCTTAATATTTAATGCTGCAACTATTACATCATTGGGAGCCCGAGGTAGGCTACCGACATACACATGCCATCCTCTTAGGGTAATCATCTCTCATTACATCATATATGGCACCTTGACAAATATATGGTGGTTCAACCACCAAACCCGTGCATAAAGAGGATACATTTTTTCACGTGTCATACCAACATTATTATAAAGTTCATAATGCAAAGGTGCATTTAATAGTAAATTTGAGCTTGTCATGTACTCCAACATCCCTTCTTGAATAATTTCCAGAAGTTGATAGGGCTCTCTGGTCTTCACCTACACCAATCTCCATTGGGATGATCATTTCCCTTTTTATGTGGTTTCCATCTATGAGAGGTGCCAAGAGACTCACTGATAGAAGTCTTACTTCTGATTATAGATCAGTGAGGGCTTGTGGGATGCCTGCTTCCCAAACAACCCTTTGATCTTGTTGTTTCGGATCCCACACCAACATTACATGAGCCAGATCTATTTCTAGCTCCTCTTTTAGACAATCTTCTATGCAAAGATTTTTCTATTTGAAATTTCTTGCGTTCAACTGCTGATGTTAGGGCTGCTAATTTTAGTTGACCCTAATATGCTTATATTATTTGTATTCTGGACTCTGGATCTACTCTCCTTGTACGTTTTCTTTTCAGATCTATGGTTCTCTTTCAGTGTTCAAACTTCAGACTCCATGTCTTAGCATAGATTAGTATTTTACATCTTGTATTTTCTTTATATAGGAGCCTCTTTTGCACTTCCACACTGTATCAACACTAATGTACTCGACAGTCCCGTTGACCTACTTTTGTGGTTGCTACCCACCAAAATGTGGGTAACACCATAGGATAATTTTTTTCTTCTCCTTTGGATAGCCAGCCAGTTAGCAGCCCTACATTGCTTAGTACATGATATTATGTCCCAACATTGTTTGCATCGGCTAGACACCTCTCGCCATTCAACATTCCTCTTGAAGGTGGGTCATCATTCACTAGGTACTTTAACCATCTTGCAATCTTGTGTTTTTATCCAATGTTTTGGGCATTTTAACATGGATTAACTTATTAAGGGGTGATTTGGATGATTGATGGATCTTGACTATAAACCTGTTTTGTCATTTTACCGAGGAGGTTAGCTTTTGACCCTAGTCTAGTAGGACCTCCTCTGAGGCCTTAGGGTTATAGGAGGGGTAGTACTTGAGAGACTTGGATTGAAGTAGCATGTCCATGATTATTCCATGCTTCCCACTTTCTATCGTTCCCCATAATTCATCTCCATTTTTCGGGATTGTGTTCATTTGTTCATTGGGATTGGTACTCTCTTATTCCCATCCTTGATTCTGTGTCTAAATTTTTGCCCTGGAGGTTGATGCAACTAAGGGAATGATAAAAGCATAAAATGGCCACAATTAAAAAAAAGAAAGTTTAAAATGCAAGAGATGGCTAGGATGTAAACTAGTGCATGGGCAAAATCCTAGCATGAGCTCTACCCCTCTCATTAGTTGTCGCCCAATTCTTTGAGTATTTGATGTTCCATCACATAATAAAGGAAAACTTATTAGGGTCCTAGTCAAAACATTATCGAAAAGAAGTGAAAGGCGTACCAGACGGGTGGAAAAAGCACGCCGATGAAAGGGTTAACTCACGCCTCCACATTTGCTCCCTCCTTGCATCTATAAACCTAGGATGGTGGACCTCCATCTGTTGGTGCGATGGTCATTGCATCGTGCCTCTGTTATTTTAGATAACAATGGTATGTTCTATGCTTAAGAGAAATTTACTTCAATTTTTCTTATTAGCCCAATATCAATTTCCAGATTAGCAATCACATTAGCATGACAGTAAATGCAGATAGAACATAAATAAAAAGCAGAAGACAAGCCAAGACAAGAGGACACAATATTTGGCGGATGCTAGGGAAAAAACGAAATGTGCGGAAACCCTTTGATCAAGCCTTCTTATTATTTTTCAAAAGTTCAGCACAGAGATAATACAATATACAAAATTCACTTGCCCAATTACAGTCAAATCTATCCAGTCAAACTGCAGTCAACAGGATGCCCTAACTAGAAAGTCAACTCTGGTCAAACAACAAAATTATACCTCCAAATCAGCTCGATCAAACCCAGTCAACTTGGCCTCCAACAACTGTCCAAATCAGCCCAAAAGAGTCCCAAAAATATCAGTCAAACTCGGTCAACACAAAGTTAAACCTGCGGTCAATGCTGGTCAAACAACTCTGATTGCCTCGATTTCTGTGCCCATAAATGCGGCCTGCCCAAACAGAATTTATCCAAGGAAAAATGCAGTCAAACAATGTCAATTTTTGGCCGGTCAACACTGGTCAACCCTTCTACAATTCGGTCAACCCAGAAAATAGAAAATCGCAGTCAAACTTCGCACATGTGGAGGAGAAGGAGGCTGCCCTGAAGTTGTACAACCCAATCAGATGAGGAGAGAGAGATATGTGTGAGAATGCATGAGGTCCAAATGAGGTAGATGAACCTTCTATTTATATGCAACGTTGAGGATGAAACATTGAGTATCTCATGAAACCTTTCTCACGATCCAAAGTCATTTCAGAAAAGCTTTCAGTCTTAATTGCCCGATACCGTTTGTGCTGATATATCTTGTCCATTTCAGGCAAAGCTACAAAAGACATGTCATTGAGGAAGGTGATGTAGAAATAGAAAAAGCAGAGCATTGTTGAATCCGAGTTTACAGAGATGGCTCCCATATTCTCTAATATAGTCTGCAGCACTGATGGAGGAGCAACAACTTGGGAAGTCATATACAATAGGCTTGAGGATGAGCATCCCAAGATTATTGTCACAAGAGCAACAACTGACTCAACAAGACCTTCGGGGCTTCAATTCAAGGATGCTGCCTGCTCTTTCCTTCATAGGATAGGAGCAAGGGCTAAAATCCCCCCATACACGGATATGATCAGGTGGGTGGTCGAAAACCTCACCATTGAAGATAGGTAATTCAAGAATTCAAGAATGGAACTCATGGGATCATTCAGAGCAGAGGACCTGAAAAAAATGTACCATATACCTGACCCTCAAGATATATATGATAAGACATATGTGGCCAGCTTCCCAAAGAAGAACCCAGACCCCTTCAAGTTGATTCAGGGCTGGAGAGTATTGGACAACAAATTCAAATTTGACAAATCGGGTATGTATGCTATAGCCTTTTTGGCAAATCCCTGCAACTATGCAGTTGCTATGTTATGTAGACTATATGGGTTACCTAATAATGCTAAGTTTTCCATAGAATGGATTCCTCTGATTGATGCCTGCGTTAATTCCCACATCATGAATTGGGCCACCATCCTATCTGATAACCTAGCCACCATCATTACCGAATATCGACAAAAGAGAGCCTGCTCTCCAGAGAACCTTCCCCCGTTCTATTTTAGTGCCTACATTATGGATGCCATCTGTTTTTGCACTACATTTCCAACCATGGGTTGGAAATGGACCTTACAGGACCCCTACCCTATCCATCTTAGTCATAAGCAAATATGGGAATCCCATTATATACCTCATTTCTATAAAATATGTCATTATCTTATTTTTCCCCTGCATCAAATAATTTTCAATAAGAAAGCCCCCAGGTTTTCCCAAGAAGCCGCAACATACCTTCTAGCTGTCGGCAAATATTTTATTGAAGAATGGTTCACCTACAGTAGTGTTTTTGGTAGCACAGCCGAACCACATGTCCTTCCTTTGTATGTTTCTGATAAATTGTTAGCAAGGGAAATCGCCCACCAGATCGTGGGAAAAGGCCTAACTAAAGTCCTCAAAGAAAGCAAGAAGTTATTATGGCCCTCTTTTCCTGTCAAGTGTGGTTATTTTGCTTTAGCAATTTTTAATCATGCCATTAAGGAGTCAGTAAACATGGAAGCCCTCAGGCTTCATACATTGCCGAAAAGGCAATTTGATCCAGACAAGGTAGGATATAACATCACTATTGTGATAAAACTCAAGCCATACAACCATGAAGATAATGATTTTGAAGACCTGTTACAGTCGGCCGAATCCTTCGAACAAGTGTTCGAATGGGCTAAAGCGATCCTGAGTCCTAAAGATTTTGAAAAATTTCGGGAATTCAGAAATGAAAGGCTCGAAGTAATCCCAATGTACTTGTTGAAGATCAAAGATAAGCTTACACTAAGTGTGGCTGTTAACAATGAAGGACCTAGTTCTCGCATAGAATCTCAGGTGAATATTGAGGAAACACCGGATACAGGGAAGGCCCAAGACACAGATAATACAACAGAGTCCAGCAAGAAGTCAGCTGAGAAACAGGTTATGAGCACCCCACCTAAAGAAATCAGTTCACAGGTCAAAAGCAGCAGTTTGGAGCAGGATTGGAACCAGTTTAATCAGAAACTACAAGACACTCCCAAAACGACAGATACCCGAGAGACAATGGAGTGTCAAACTCCTCTGCATATTTAGGAGAATACAGAGTCCAAGTCTATGGACGAGTAGTCCAAATCTATGGAAGAGTAGTCCAAGCCTATCGATGAGCAGGCGACAACATCCCAACAGACTGAGATTATCCTTGCTTTGCCCACATCAGAGATCGTCTTGAAAGTGACCGAAACCCCTCCACTTGATGTGTTCTATAGCTTGCTCCACAAGGCTGTAGTAAGAAGACAAAGAAAACGGAAAAGGGTAGAAACACCTGAGCTCCCACCTGGAAACGAGCTAATGGACATAGTTTGGAGGGACATTCCTTTCAACCCAGCTGAGAACTTGACTAGATTGTCATAGTTCACGGGAGCATATGCAATGGCCACCATGGACAAAGCCACTTCAGATTGTCATAGTTCACGGGAGCATATGCAATGGCCACCATGGACAAAGCCACTGAAGTCTCTACGTTGTTGAGGGAAAAGGAGGAGAGGATTGCACCGCTCGAGCAACAGCTCGAAACAGAGAAAGCAAGTGTGAATTACAACAGAGCATGGAGGTCCTGAAAATAAGCCACGAAGTCGATATATCGGCTAAAAACATGCAACTCCAAGAATTGTAGCAAGCCATGGAAAGATATAAGGTTGTTCCTACTACCGAGGAGTTTGTTAAAGAGGCGTTGGAACTTAATTCCCTCTTGATGAAACAACAAGAGCACTTCTGCCAAAAGATGTCACACATTACTCCTTATCTGATCACTAGCGACCAACTAACAGATAAGGCGATCAACCAGAGAACTGAGTTTATTGATCTGAACACTAGAATCTCAGAGTTCATCGAATGGCAGGAAACAGAAGACGGAAGGAAAGCCAATCTGCCTCAAATCGAGGAGACACATAAAGACATTATTTTCACGATTGGGACGCGATAATCAGGCAAGCTGAGCTAGCAGTGACAAGGGCAGCTAGAGTATCGAAGAATATAATCAAGGCGGTGAACCACACTCTGTTTGTCACCAACCTGGTAAAGGAAGGCAATCTTAAAGAAATGCTCGATTTAGGTGCTTTGCATAAAAGATGGTAGGAAAAGGCAGAGACTCAAAGGGAAGCAATCGCATAATTGACCAAGACTGACTGGGAGTCGTATTGGCAATACCTCGTGAAGCCGCATAGCCAGATCATGACCCTTAACTGCTCACTTCATTCGACTCAGCAGATGCTGCCACCTCTCACCGATGCGATTTTCACAGGACAACTCAGGACACATTTTGGGGCACCTCCTCAACTCAAACCAATGACCGATATATGCAATTTGAAGGAAAAGCTGGCAAACAACAAATCATCATCTTAACCTCTGCTCATCAAGCCACTGTTTATTTTTAGAGTTAGTTAACTAGTTAGGAGGAAGGTTGTTTAAAACCTCCTCAAACTTTTGTATAATCTATTTTTGCACATTAGTTAGAATAGTATTTATATGAGAGAAGGGTCCAGAATTTTATCAAAAACATTTGCAAAGAATGCACTTCTGTAAGTTTGTGAATGCTTTGGTGAAATTATGGAACATGATCGTTTCTTTTAGATATTAGACTACTTTCCTTTGTTGATGCACTATTGTGTTCTTGGGAGATAATTTGATTTGAAGAAAGGAGTTGATCCATCTCATTTGAGCAGAACTTCACACATGTGGTACTATTATCTTGTATCATTGATTATGTTTTTGTTTAATTAGTGACAACACTTTACTTTCATGAATTGTATATGAGATTTTTTCTTTCTGTTTAGTGTTAATTGCACTATTGTATGATGCCTAGCTGAAATTGTTATTTTCATATATATAATTCATCATAAATGTGATATATTTTATAAATTTCTTTGACTAACTATTTAGTCAAGGAAATTATCTTGTATGTTATCATCTCTGTTTATGCGTGATTAATCTTTATTATCACATGTTAAGCAAATATCTTTGTAGATCGCATACCAAACAGGAATACTCAGGTTTATATTAGAATAAGTTAATTAGAGATTTGCATGATAGAATAGGTCATTTAGATTATCATTATTCTATTGCAATCGCTCATGAACCACCCATTCTCATCTTAAAACCCACACTGGGAAACAAGTCCCATTATCCCCAGTCGGAGCCTCCACTTTAAACGGAAAATGAGCTATCTTAAGGTTCGGACTGGGTGGTTATCCCCCATGTTGGGGCAGTAGAAATCTGAGGCCTCAACAAGTCCATAGGTGATTGTGCCCTAGAGATATCTCAAGAGATTTTTGGCAGCAATCCAATGTATGTGATGAGGCTCGACCATAAACTGACTCAATGTGTTCACTGCAAAACATATGCCCGGATGGGAGTTCATTAAGAACATCAGGGCCCCCACGAGTTGACGATACTCAGAAGGATTTCCCAAATCAGGCCCAACAACACTTTTGCATAACTTCTTGAAGTTAAATTCCATCGGAGTAGTCACGAACTTGCAGTCCACCATCCCAAATCTTTCAAGTAGCTTCACAATGTATTTTCCTTGAGAAAGGAAAATCTCACATGGCTTTTGCTAGACTTCCAACCCTAGGAAATAATGCATCAGCCCTAGGTCCTTCATTTCAAACTTGGAAGCCAACTCCCTCTTACATTGATGAATAAGAGGGTCTGCACCTGTCAGAAAGAGATCGTCTACATAAAGTACCAAGATGAGAGGTCTGTCATTCTCAACCTTAAGGTAAAGGTTTGGATCAACTTCACTTCTTGTAAAACCCAACTTCATCAGATGAATGTCGATCCTCTCATGCCAAGCTCGGGGAGCTTGTTTCAACCCATAGATGGCTTTCTTCAAACTGCATACATGTGTTTGACAATCTTGAACTTCGAACCCCTCGGGTTGTTCTACATAGACTTTCTCCTTAATTGAACCATGCAAGAAGGCGATTTTGACATCCATCTGGTGTAGGTTCCATCCTTGCGAGGTAACAAGGGCTATAATCGAACAGATGGTGGTATATCGGGCAACTGGTGCAAATATCTCATTGTAGTCCATACCTTTCTTTTGAGAGTAGCCTCGAGCAACAAACTTGGCCTTGAACTTTTTAGCACTTCCTTCAACTCCATGCTTCATCTTGTAGAGCCATTTCGAGGTGACAACGAATTTTTCCTTGGTTCTAGGGACCACATCCCAGACATCATTTTTCATAATCAATTCATACTCTTTGTTCATAGCATCCTTCCAAACTTGGTGCTTCACAACTTCTTCGAATATGCAAGGCTCTGTTTGAACCTATTCAGCTTCTTACTTTCACGAAAAGTTCCCCTTGGAGCAACATCTCTCTCGGCATTTTCGAGAGTTTTCCAAAGCCATGAGGGTCTCCTTTTTGAGGAGGAGGGCTCATGAAGAGGTGGATCAATGGGATCCATTGGTCCTTCAACATTGGGCATTGTCTCATCCTACGGTTCTCCCTGCTTTCCTAAATTTGCTTCTTTTTCCTTCCTTGGAATAGGAAGGTTACTAATCTTCCCAAGGGCAACATCTTCATCAAAGATGACATCATCACTTATCTCCACTTCTCTTTGACCAGGCACATAGATTCTATATGCCTTAGAAGTTTCACTGTAGCCCACAAATGTTCCTTTCCTCCAGATGCATCCAATTTGCTTCTCTTTTCTTTCGGCACATGAAAATATATGGGGCTACCAAAAATTCTAAAGTGAGAAACATCAGGCTTCTTACCGGTGAAAACTTCTTCGGGAGTTTTGGAGTCCAACACTTGATGAGGGCATCTATTTTGAACGTACAAAGTAGCATTAGCAACTTCCGCCCATAAGAACTTCGGAAGGTTTTGATCATGAAGCATGGCACGAGTGGCTGCTATAATTTAATGGTTCTTCCCTTCAGCAACACCATTTTGTTCAGGGGTATATGCGGTAGTAGTCTCCCTCTTGATGGTAACTTCTCTATAATAGTCATTGAACTAATTTGATTCATATCCGGTTCCTTTATCGGTCATCAATATTTTGATCTTCTTCCTTGTTTGATTTTCGACCAAGGCTTTGAAAGAACGAAACCATGAGAATACTTCATCCTTCTTCTTCAAGAAATATATCCAAGTTTTGCGAGAAAAATCATCCACAAAGATAACATAATATAAATATCCTCCCAAAAATGTCACGGGCATCATACAGATAGATTAGAATGAACCAATTGCAAAATGTTGGTAGTCTTGCTATCATCTGAGGGGAATGGTCCCCTTGTATGTTTTCCTTCAGCACATCCCTGACAAACAACTTCATGTTCTACTTTAAATTTGGGCATACCTGTTGTGAAAATTTCTAAAATGGAAATTCTACTACAGTGATTAATATGACTTCTTCTACTTATTACTTCAGAGATAAGTTATCTACTGCATTCTTACGGCAGATATCGAAACATATTCTATTGCAACTTTCACAATTAAAACATTGTAGAAATAAAATGTAAGAAAAAATTCCGACACATATACAAACACCATAACACAGTTATTTTTGGACAACCAGTGCAACAGATGAGGGTTTTATTATTCTTCAGCAAAAATCAACATGTACAAAATTTCACCCAACAGTATAGAACTGAGAAATATTTACAAACGTTCCTGAATAAGTGCCTGACCCGAGAGATAGGTTCCTTGACCCTCTGCGTCTCCCTGGCTTGCCCAGCGTCAATTTCTTTGGCCTCTGGACTGGCTTGCGCAATGCCTGCGTTAGTCGGGCCAGCGCTGCCTCTGCCAACGTCAATCTGCCCAACGCTGTTCCTTATGCTATTCTGTGTCTTCATCCTTGTCTCCTTGACTGATGCTGACCCCTCTCGGCCTTTCCTCCACTTGCAACTCTCCCTTTGAATCGATTTTCTCTTGCTGAACTTCGACCAGTGAGAAAATCGATTTCTCTTGGGCAACTGAGTATCTGCCTGGCGTGTTTTCCAAATGACCCTTAAGTCCCTTCTTATATCTTCCTGTTGAGCCATCAATGGCCTAGATTAAAACATAATCAAAGGCTCAGATTGTTTTGACTTGATCCATGTTTTTTTTAGAAGTTTCACCCCTGATTAGATTAATACCCATTAATATTTTAATTTTCCTAAGTTTAGACTTAGGAACCCCATTAAAAATATTAATTATTTTAATAAAATCACTTCTAGGTGGAATTTCCCAAAATGCTTTTTGGGTTGTTTGGAATACTTGTGCCCAAGCCTCGCTACAAAATTTGAGGCTTAGAGCACATTCAATGCTACCGCAAATCAACACTTGTTGCCATCTTCCTTACATTGGGTAGAGCCTTATAATGTAGATGAGCAAACCTACAGTGCCATATTTCGGATTGAAGTGATGTGTCGCAAGGCATAGCTCCCAGTGGGCTTCCTGCAACTTGATATAGGCTATCAACCCCGAATCCAAGAGTAAATGCTTCTTTGAAATTTGTATTCCAAACACGTACCTTTCCATCGATGAATGCCACCTTGAATCCTTTGTTCTCCATCGCCGAGATAGATACCAGGTTCTTCTTTAGATTAGGTACATATAGAACTTCTTGTAGATGAATGGTGTTACCTTGATTCAATTGAAGAGTAACATTTCCAACTCCCTTCACGAGATAGGTGGCATTGTCCCCTAGAATGATCTCCAAATTTGTATCCTTTTCTATCAGATTTGAAAGAGCTTCTTTATACCCAGTGAAGTGCCTTGAGGCACTACTATCAATCCACCAATTTCCCAAGATAGTTGGTGGAGAGGCAGTAGAGAGGGCAGATATCAGATTCATCATACCTAGAGTTTCTTGATCTTTTGGGAGGTCGACCATTTCCATGTTGAGTAGCAAGAGCATCCCTTTTTCCTTTGTTGTTGAATCTTCCATTCCTTTGATTGTTGTTGCCCCTGAAATTGTTGTAGTTGTGGTTGTCATCATGATGAGGTGTATCCCTTCTATTAGGACTCTCCCAAGCATAGTGGCCAAACCTGTTACAAATGAAGCATCTTCCCTTCCTTCCATCTTTGAATCTCGGTCTTCCTTGACATTGCTTCTTTGAACTTGCATTGTTCTTCTTTTTAGCATGAGCGGAGAATGCAGTAGGTTCATTCCTATTTGAAGGCACGTCTCTCTCCATCATCCTTGTCTCTTCTTGAGTGCATCTAGTCAACAATTCATTAAAACCTGGAATCATGTCATTGTTGAGGATAGTAATGTTGAACACATGCCATCACAAGGGAGACCTCCAAGGGCAATAAGAGTGAGGTCCCTGTCAGCAATAACTTCTCCAATTGAAAGAATATAATTTTTTATCTCGGTAATAACCATGAAGTAGGATTGGATATGTTCACCTCTTCCCTTCTTTATGTCCTTCAACTTGTTTTTGAGAAAGAGGACTTGGTTTGCATTGCTAACTTTGAACATGTCAACCAACTTGTCATACATCTCCGTAGATGTGTTCAAATCAGAGATGTATGCAACCAAATGCTTATTAATAAAATCCTTGATGATCTTCTTAGCTTTGACTTCACCTTTTTTGTACTTTGTCTTAGCGGCAGCCCGTGCACTTGAAGGAGGTTCAGTAATCTTTCCTTGCACCTAGTTCGTAACATCCTGCTCTTCCAAAGTCAAATCAAGAGACATCTTCCATGCATGAAAATCAGAGTTATCATTGAGCTTGTCATCAGGTTTGAAGTAAGATGCGGAGGCCATTGAATCTTGTCCTTGTCCAATAAATCTCAATGATTGCTCTTTTCACTCTTGCTTGGGCTTTGTCTTCACCTCAGCTTTGATACCATGTTAATTTTAGATAACAATGGAATGTTCTATGCTTAATAACAATTTACTTCAATTTTTTGTATTAGCCCAATATCAATTTCCAGATTAGCAATCACATTAGCAATCATTGTTGAAGATAGTAGTGTTGAACACATGCCATTCACGAGGGAGACCTCCAAGGGAAATGAGAGTGAACTCCCTATCAACAATAACTAATCCAATTGAAAGAAGATCATTTTTGATCTCGGTAATCCTCATGAAGTAGGATTGGATATCTTCACCTCTTCCCTTCTTTATGTCCTTGAACTTGTTTTTGAGGAAGAGAACTTGGTTTGCATTGCTAACTTTGAACATGCCAACCAACCTGTCATACATCTTGGATGTGTTCAAATCAGAGATGTATGCAACCAAATGCTTGTTAATAGAATTCCTGATGATCTTCTTTGCTTTGACTTCACCTTTCTTGTATTTTGTTTTAGCGGCAACCTATGCATTTGAAGGAGGTTCAGTAATCTTTCCCTGCACATAGTCCATAACATCCTGCTCTTCCAAAGTCAAATCAACGGACATCTTCCATGCATGATGATCAAACTTATCATTGAGCTTGTCATCAGGCTTGAAGTAAGATGCGGAGGCCATTGACTCTTGTCCTTGTACAACAAATCTCAATGATTGCTCTTCTCATTGAATGCTCTTTTCACTCTTACTTGGGCTTTGTCTTCACTTCAACTTTGTACCATGTTAATTTTAGATAACAATGGTATGTTTCATGCTTAAGAGCAATTTAGTTCAATTTTTTTGTATTAGACCAATATCAATTTCCAGATTAGCAATCACATTAGCATGACATTAAATGCAGATAGAACATAAATAGAAAGCAAAAGACAAGCCAAGACAAGATGACACAATATTTGGCGGATGCCAGGTAAAAACCCCAATGTGGTGAAACCCTTTGATCAAGTCTTCTTATTATTCTTCAAAAGTTCAGCAAAGAGAGAGAGTACAATATACAAAATTCACTTGCCCAATTACAGTGAAATCTGTCCAGTCAAACTGCAATCAATAGGATGCCCTCACCAGAAAGTCAACGCTAGTCAAACAACAGAATTACACCTCCAAATCAGCTCATTCAAACCCAGTCAACTCGGCCTCCAATAGCAGTTCAAATCAGCCCAAAATAGTCTCGAAAATACCAGTCAAACTCGGTCAACGAAGAGTCAAACCTGTGGTCAATGCTGGTCAAACAACTCAGATTGCCTCAATTTTTGTGCCCAGAAATGCTGCCTGCCCAAACAAAATTTATCCAAGAAAAAACATAGTCAAACAATGTCAATCATTGCCTGGTCAACACTAGTCAACCCTTCTGCAATTCGGTCAGCCCAGAAAACAGAAAATCGCAGTCAAACTTCGCATGTGTGAAGGAGAAGCAGGCTGCCCTGAAGTTGTACGACCCAATCAGATGAGGAGAGAGAGATATGTATGAGAATGAATGATGTCCAAATGAGGTAGATGCACCTTCTGTTTATATGCAACATTGAGGATGAAAATACATGTCTTTTGGGCTTTTGAACCAACATTAGTTTGCTGGCCGACCTTGACAATTTGTCCATAAACGAAATAAATTCATAATTCCATTTGTACATGTCAGAATGAGATGATCTTTAGATCAATCCTACACCTCTCGGAAAGAGGAATCCAATAAAAATATCAGCTGAATCATATAAGCTGTCCAAGGTGGAGTTTGGCCCCAGATGCCAAATTTAATAGCCTTGAAGTCCTTCCCCTTCATTGCCACTATTATCACGAGCACCTAAGGATTGAAGAGTTGACTTAGGGAATGTTACCTTGCCTTATGGGTTGGAAACACCTAATAGGGTTGACCATCTAGCCATCCTTAACACAAGTAGTGGACACTTTAATGGGACTTGGTCTAGTTAGATATTTTGTTATGAATAAATAATTGATAAAAAATAATAAAATAATAAAATAATAAATTAATATTAATAAAGATTAATTATGTAATGAAAGGTCAAAAGGCATGACCAATCAAACCCTTGTGACCAGTCAATACCTAGTTAGGCACACCATCTGAGGGAATGTAACTCACCATTCAAATTTTATCAATAATACAATTACATATTCTCTTACACAAGTCTAAATGAAATTACACTTCTGTGTGCTGGTTTTCTTACTACAGTGGTATTCGAGCATTCCTTTGAGTATACGAACTTTGTTCGTTACATTGCTTGGTATCAGAGCCACATTCTTCGATCCAAGCCTTTGGCCATCCATTTTTGTCAACTTTGTTGGCATCATACTCAAAGCGTTTCGCCACACAATTTGGAGATTTTCTAGTTCGCCGTTAGGCCTTTGGTCATTTAAAAAAAGAAGAAGAGAGAAAGTTAAAAAAGGAGGAAATAAATTAAAAAGAAAAAAAAGATTTAAAAGAAAATAGTTAAAAAAGAAAAGAAAAAAGAGATCTATATTTAAAAAGAAAAAAAAATATAGAGAAAAAAAGCCAGTGTTGAAAATATCAGTATTGGCAAAAGATCGGCAAGGGTACAGAAAACATCTTATCAGCGAAAATATCGGCAAATATTGGCAAGCATAAAAAATGCATAATATATTCATTTTTTTTCTTTAGATTTTTAAAGATATAAAGCAATAACAACATGAAATAAACACATTGGCACATAAATATGAAGAAAACATTGATATATATGATGTAAAATAAAAGTGATACATCAAAGGTGATACCAAATCCTACTGATCCCTGATAATTGTTCAATCAAGGACTCAAATGTGGAGAACCAATACAAAATAACATCACATATATAAAAGTATCTCATCATCATGAATTATATGTAGCAAAAGAAATAAAACTAGCAACTATCTATCTAAAATCAGTACCCTCTCCCCCTACTATGGGAAAACATGGTGGGCTGTTTGCCAAGCCTGCCCCTAGCAGTATAAGGCCCTACCCCTGCATCTAATGTCAAATAATGAGTGATGGGTATGGAGCTATGCTCTCCTATATCTATAGAGGATGGTGTGGATGTTGATGGTCCCACAATCTCCTCCTCCTCGCTTGTGTTGCTCCTCCCCTGAGTCCTCCTCCTCTTGCTGCCCCTGTTCTAATGGATCCTCTGGCTCTAGCCATGAAGTTGACTCCTCCAAGATGGGCACCTCAGAGTCCACCCTCCACTGAGACAATACATCAATATTGTCTAAGAAAATGGCATCTGTATCCATTGGTGCTTCTATTTTCTTCAGTCGAAGTCAGATATTGTAAAGCACATACACTAAATCATTGAGGCGTGAGAACTCCAACCTGTAAGAGTGTCAACGAAACTAATGAATCTTGAGTCTTGACTCTTGACACTTGAGGGTCATAAGTTAAAAAATAAAAATTACAATAAATGTAATTGCTCAACTGAAAGCTGAAGCTTAAAGTTATACCTGTTGCGCTTTTTTGAGTTTATTTTCTCAAATACACTCCAATTGTGCTCACACCCTGAAGAGCTACATGTTTGACTCAGGATTCTTATGGCCAATTTCTTTAAATTTGGTGCACTTGCACCATACCTTTGCCACCAAATATCTACAACCAAATAAATAAATAAAAAAGTCAGAAGTGTAAAACATAATTAAACTTTCAAATAAAAGTTACGTAATTGAATTTTAAAAATCTAGAATTATAAATAAGGAAATTCTAAATTGAAAATTCTAATGAGTGATGACTTATCACTTACGTGGCATGAAGAGGGTCCTTTCCCTAATAACATCATCAAAGCCAAATAGGCCAACGCAATCCCGATAAAACTGTATCTTGCGATTGATTTTTCTACAAAGCTCAAGACCAAGTACCATCCTTTGAATACAGGAATGGAGCCCTTCCATCACCTCACCATCAGAATCAAAGGCGCATTTGTATGAAAATGCGGTGTTGAGGAAGAGTGTTGCTACATGAATGGGTCGATGAAGCATCCTTGTCCACCGACTATCAATCACAACCCATAACATCATATGTATATCAAACCCAACAGAACCCTTGTCTGCATAATAAGAACAAATGGCCTCCTTGGCCCTATCCATGGCCTCATACAAATAAGCTATTGCAAGCTTGTCCCCATCTACCAATCTTAGAACCTTTACTATAGGTTCACTAACTGAGCACACTTCTTCTACTCCCTGCCAAAATGTGTCAGTGTACACTATTTTTGCAACTCTCGTTCTATCTCTTGCTGTATCTACAATCACGCCACTCATTAGAAACAAACATTTGCTTCAACTCAAACTGGAATCGAAGCAAAGACTTAAGAGTAATAAAGTTGGTGGCAATACGTTTGATTGCAGGATGCCGCAACTCCTTGTTTCTAGTGTATCTCCTAATGAGGCTAAGAACAAAAGCATGGTTATAAATAAACTTGGGGATGCTCCTAGCCATATCAATGAAGGAGAGTTTCCCGATATCCTCAAGCAACAAATTGATACAATGTGCTGCACACGGAGTCCAGAACAATGTGCGGTGCCTCTCCAGAAGCATCCTGCCGACAAACACATAATTAGCTGCATTATCTGTTATGACTTGCACCCCATTCTCCACACCTATCTCCCGGATGAGCCCATCTAGCAACTCACATATTATTGTTGCATATTTTATATGTGCTGATGCATCCACTGATTTAATAAAACTGGTACCTCTAGAACAATGTACCAAGAAATTTAGAAGGGTCTTACTCTTCCTATCTGTCCAACCATTAGACATCACTGTGCATCCAGACACTTCCCATGAATGTTTCAACTCTGCCAATCTAGAGTTGATGTCCTGCTTTTCTGCTTGAAGGATTGGCCCCCGCAACTCCTCATATGTAGCACTTTTGTATCCTGGTCCCACAACAACAATAGCATCACACATTGGCTGCCAAAATGGATTGGTTTTGGTGATGCTGAGAGGTAAATCGCTCTAGAAAAGACACCTTCCCATAACTCTATCAGCGTCTTGCTTCAACCTTTTTTTAACAATTGATTTTAAGGAAGGTTGTGCTCCATGTCTTGTTCGTGGAACAAAAATTGATGACCACCCACTCCCAATAACATTAGCACTAGCAATAGCAAGTGATGTTGTGGAGCCCCTCTCACTACCCTCAGCCTCAAAACCAGAAGAAGATATCCTGAAAGATCTATCTGCACATTCAACTTTGTTTCTTTCTGCCTCTTCCTTCTTTCTGTCTTTTTCATCAATTGCTTCAAGAGTTTTTTGTATAAGCTCCACACTAGAAACTGTACAAAGCCCAACATCATGTCCAGGGAGTCTAGCCAGATGGTATTTCAATTGCGTAAGCTCTCTTGTCATCCTGGTCCCACACAATTTGCATGATAGATATGGCCGATTTGTCCCACCATCAGGCTCCCCATACTCCCAAAATAGGTGCAAGGCTTTTGGCATGTTTGTAGTGAACTAATTCAAACCTAGGGCACAAAAAAAACAAAAAAATGGCTTTAATGATTAAGACTAAACACCCATACAGAAAAAATAATAAGTAATAACCACCTCATTTAATTTTTTTTTTGCTACATTATTTGCAATGTGAATTCAATGAAAAATGGAACAAGAGGGTGTGTAAGAAAGTTACAAAAAGAAATGGAGCTTGCTGTCCTAATATGGAGAAAACCCTTGCATTGGCTCATGGGCATGAAAATCATAGCAAATGGAAAAAAAAAAGAAGCAAAATATTGTTAGGCAAAGAGGCAAGCAAGCATAACCCTAAATCGATGAAAAAAGTCATCAACATAGGGGTTTTTAAGAACATACTTGTTAATGGAAGAAATGAAGTTTGTCTCATTGTTCTTATATCTTTGATCCACAAAAAATTCTTAGTTGGTGGTGATAATGGTTGTTTGATCCTTAATCCCTCTCGGACAACCACCACAAAGCTCTTCCTTGTCCTTTTCCAACACTCAGAAACTGAAATGAGGAAATAAAATGAGAAAATTCCCTTTTCTAGCCGCGACCCAGCCTACCCGATGATATTTCCCATCGTCGTGCGATATTTTGCTGAGATATCAACGATTTCTCAAAAATATCGCAATATTTTCGGGAGAAGAAATATCGTGAAATTTTCTCGGTGGTATTTCAGCTTGCTGAAAATATCGCGATATTTCTAAAAATTGCTGATACCTCAACGATATTATCATCAAATAAGAAAAAAAAATTAGTTTAAAAAAGAAAGAAAGAAAGAAAAATTATATTAAAAAATAAAAATAAAAGAAATTAATAGAAAAAAAGGATTAAAAAAATAAAAAAAAATCAATCAAAAAAATTTCGAAAAAATAATTATATAAAAGGAAACGAAAAAGAAAAAGAAAAAAAAGTACTTACCTCCCGCCTGCGACAACCACAAAAGGCTCAATGGATTCCTCATCCCACTTCTCGGCTGAAGACAAGCTTTGTGAAAAATCTGACAATCATGGATGGAAGATGTCTCTTGATTTGACCTTGGAAGAACAAGAAGTGTTGGATTATGTGAAGGGTAAAATCCCTGAGCCTCCTTCAAATGCACGGTTGCTGCGAAGACCAAGTACAATAGGGCTGAAGTCAAAGAAAAGAAGATTATCAAAGATTCCATTGACAAGCGTTTGGTGGCCTACATGTCCGAATTGAAGACCTCCAAGGAGATCTACGACAGGTTGATCAGCGTGTTCAAGGTTAGTGATGCTAATCAAATTTTATTTCTCAAAAATAAGTTGAAGGATATTAAGAAGTGTAAGGACGAGGATATTCAATCCTACTTCTTAAGGATCACTGAGATCAAGAATGATCTACTTTTGATTGGAGAGGTCATTCTTGACAGGGAAGTTACTATCACTACCTTTGGAGGACTCCCACCCAAGTGGTATATATTTAGAAACACTATTCTCAATAATGATCGAATTCCAGGGTTTGAAGAATTGATGTCAAGATGCATTCAAGAAGAAACAAGGATTGTGGAGCAAGAAATGCCTTCTAATAGAAGCAACCCCACTGCATTCTCCGCTCATGCCAAAAGGAGAAATAATGCAGGGTCTAAATGTCATTTCAATGGAAAGCTTGGATCTAAGGGAGGAAGGAAGGGCATGTGCTTTGTTTGCAATAATTTTGGCCATTATGCAAGGGAGTGTCCAAATAGAAGGGACACATCACATAATGATGATCAAAATCATTCTAGGGGAAACTTCAACAACAACGATCAAAGGAGTCACAGGTCCAATGGCAAGGGAAAAAGGAATGCAGGAAATCAAGGAAATGATTGACCCTCCAAGAAAGCAAGGAACTCCAGGTATGAAGAATCAAATGTTGTTAACAATAAGCAAAAGGAATACTATCTTATATCGACCCTCTCCACTACGTCTCCACCATACACTTTGGCGAATTGGCTAATTGATAGTGGTGCCTCAAGGCACTTCACCGGATACAAGGAAGCTCTCTCTAATATGATAGAGAAGGAGACAAACTTGGAAATCATCCTTGGAGATGATGCCACCTATCCCATAAAGGGAGTAGGGAATGTTCCCCTTCAATTGAATCAAGGTAACACTATTCACTTACAAGAAGTACTATATGTACCTGATCTCAAGAAGAACTTGGTGTCCATTTCAACAACGGAAGACAAAGGACACAAGGTGGCATTCATCGATGGAAAGGTACGTGTTTGGAAAAGAAATTTTAAAGATGTTTTTACTCTTGGGTTTAGGGTTGACACTTTGTATCAAGTTGGAGGAAGTCCGTTGGGAGCCATGTCTTGCGACACATCTCAACAATCTGAACTCTGGCACTGGAGGTTTGCCCATGTTCACTCTAAGGCTCTACCCGATGTGAGACAGATGGTGATAGGTATGCCCGAGTTCAAAGTAGAGCATGAAGGTGTATGTCCAAGATGTGTTGAAGGAAAACTTACAAGGGGACCATTCCCCTCAAGTAATAGCAAGACCACAGATATATTGCAATTGATCCACTCCGACATATCTGGTATGATGCATGTAAATTCTTTGGGAGGATACTTATATTATCACACCTTTACGGATGATTATTCTCGCAAGGCCTGGATCTACTTCTTGAAAAAGAAGGATGAAGTGTTCCCCTGGTTTCGTCACTTCAAAGCCTTGATAAAAAACCAATCCGAGAAGAGAATCAAGATATTGAGGATTGATAATGGGACAGAGTACGAATCCAATGATTTCCATGATTATTGCAGAGAAGCTGGCATTAAGAGGGAGACTACAACACCATACACCCCGAGCAAAATGGTGTGGCTGAAAGGAAGAATCACACTATTGTAGAAGCTGTTCGTGCCATGCTTCATGATCAAGGGCTTCCGAAGTTCCTATGGGCTGAAGCTGCAAATATCGCCGTGTATGTTCAAAACCGATGCCCTCATCAAGCATTGTACTCCAAGACTCTTGAAGAAATGTTCATTGGTAAGAAACCCAATGTCTCATTTTAGAATTTTTGGAAGTCTCGTATATTTTCATGTGCCGAAAGAGAAAAGAAGCAAATTGGGTGCATCTGGGAAGAAAGGAGTCTTTGTGGGCTATAGTGAAAATTCTAAGGGTTATAGAATTTATGTGGCTGGTCAAAGGGAAGTTGAGATAAGTCATGATGTCATCTTCGACGAAGATATAACTCTCAGCAAGATCAACAACCTTCCTATCCCAAGGAAGGACAAAGAAGATGACACGGGAAAATAGGGTGCAAAAGAAGATGAAACAATGCCAGATATTGATGAACCTATGGATCCTATTGATCCTCCTCCTCCAAGAGGAGATCTTCATGGCTTAGGGAGACTCTCGAAGATGCCGAGAGCAATATTGCACCAAGAGGGACTTTCCGTGAAAGCAAGAAGTCAAACAGGTATCAAGGATACTTGACCGTCATGAGCACTATCATTCAAAATGAGCCTTCATCATTTGAAGAAGCCGTGAAGCAACAAGTATGGAAGGATGCTATGAATGAAGAATACAAGTCAATTATGAAGAATGATGTCTAGGATGTGGCCCCTAGACCCCAGGACAAATCGTTTGTTACTTCTAGGTGGCTCTACAAAATCAAGCATGGAGCTGATGGAAGTGCTAAAAAGTTCAAGGCTCGCTTTGTTGCTCGAGGCTTCTCTCAAAAGGAAGGTGTAGATTATGATGAGATATTTGCACCTGTTGCCTGATACACCACCATCTGCGCGATCATAGCCCTTGTTGCCTCGCAAGGATGGAACCTACATCAGATGGATGTCAAGACCGCTTTCATTCATGGTTCGTTCAAAGAGGAAGTCTATGTGGAACAACCCGAGGGGTGTGAGGTTCATGACCGGGAATCTCATGTATGCAGGTTGAAGAAAGCTCTCTATGGTTTGAAGCGAGCACCCCAAGCTTGGTATGAGAGGATTGATAGCTATCTGATGAAGCATAGATTCACTAGAAGTGAAGCCGATCTGAACCTTTACTTTAAGGTTGAAAATGATAAACCTCTCATACTGGTACTTTATGTGGATGACCTCTTTCTGACAGGTGCATACCCTCTCATTCACAAATGTAAGAGGTAGTTGGCTTCTGAATTTGAAATGAAGGACCTAGGATTGATGCACTACTTCCTAGGGTTGGAGGTCTGGCAAAAGCTAGGAGAAATTTTCCTATCTCAAGGAAAATATGTTGTGAAGATATTGGAAAGATTTGGGATGGTGGACTGCAAGCCTGTGACTACCCCGATGGAACTTAACTTTAAGAAGTTATGTGGTAGTGTTGCCGGACCTGAATTCGGAAATGCCTCTGAGTATCGTCAACTCATAGGAGCACTGATGTTCTTGGTGAACTCCCATCCGGACATATGTTTTGCAGTTAACACATTGAGCCAATATATGGTTGAGTCTCATCATGTACATTGGATTGGTGCCAAGAATCTTCTGAGATATCTTCGGGGCACAATCACTCATGGACTGAGATACATTGCCGGAGATGTGAGGCTTGCATGGTTATTCTGATGCTGATTGGGTTGGCAGTGTGGTGGATTGCAAGAGCACTTCTGGATGCTATTTTTCTTTGGGTTCTGCTTCGATATCCTGGATGAGCAGGATGCAAAAATTGGTTGCTTTGAGAACTGCTGAGGCCGAATACATAGCTGCGAGTATGTCCTCCTGTGAAGCTGTTTGGTTGAGAAAGCTCTTCAGTGAGCTGTTTGGACATGTGTTGGATACCACCGTGATCCTCTGTGACAACCAGAGTGGCATCCGATTATCAAGGAAATCTTGTATTTCATGATTGCTCCAAGCATATAGATATCAGGTACCACTTTATCCGGGATATGGTACAACGAGGAGCAATAAGGCTCCATCATGTTGGGACTGATGAGTAGGTTGCCGATATTCTGACAAAGCCCCTAGGGAAGGTCAGTTCCCGACCTTCCGAGAATGACTTGGAGTCGTGGAGAGACCCTCTTATGAGGGTCTTGTATGATATATGGACATTGAGCTATGGGAGCTCCGGGGGGATTGGGGTACTTCTTGGAGCGATGAGCAACCATAGGGTGAGTGGTTCAACCTTCCCCTAATGGTTTGCTGTGTACAGGGTGAGTGGTTCAGACTTCCCCTGTGATACCCCATGGCAACATGTAGGCAGGATGAGTGGTTCATCCTTCTCCTGCTGAGACATCCCACCCATGCAGGCTGGGACTCATGAGAAGTACCTCTCATCTGGCCAATGAGTAGGGAAATGAGGATAAGGACCATAGTACTACCGATGGACGCATCGTGTACTAGTGTACTCCCTATACTAGGATGACCGATATTGATTTGGGATCAATTGGAATTGACATCAAGTCAATAAGAGTGGTATGAGACACTCTCTTTTAACTGGAACTGACTTCGGGTCAGTAAGAGTGGTATGAGACACTCTCTTTTATTTGGGACTAACTTCGGGTCAGTAGAGAATGGTATGATAATGATACATTCTCGATCACTTCTTCTTCGTCAAACTCCACATGGGTCATCTTATTTATGACAACTGATATTTTTCTTGGATTCCTCTCTTCGAGAGGTGTAGGATTGATCTAAAAATCATCCGATTCTGACATGTACAAATGAAGATATGAATTTATTTATATTATGGACAAATTGTCAAGGTCAGCCAGCAATCAAAACAGGGATTCAAACCCCCAACTCATCCTCAATGTTGCATATAAAAGAAGGAGACCTCAAGTCATTTTCACCATCATCTCATCTCTCATCTCTCTCTCCTCTTGTGATTGAGTACACATTTCTAGGCTTTCTTCTCTCTCACATGTGCGAAGGAAAGGAGGACAAATTTCTATTCACTGCGTTGACTAGCATTGACCGAGCTGCGGGGAGGATGTTTGACTGCATTGACTTGAAGCGTTGACTTCTTTTGACTTTGGTTTGGGTGAGGTATCTTTGTCCTAGTAGGCCCGCAGATTTGGGCACTAAAACCAAGGCAATCTGACCTATCCTTTGACCAACGTTGACTCTACTAGCACTGACCGCAGAGTTGAATTTCGTTGACCAGTTTTGACTGAGTTTTTCGGACTGTTTTATTCTGATTAGACTTGCTATTGGAGGCCAAAGTTGACTGGGTTTGACTGAGATGAATTGAGGAATGAATCTACCCTGTTGACCAACGTTGACTTTTCGGGTTAGGGATTTTTGCTGCTGTCATAAATTATCAGATTTGTAAATTGTATTATCTCTCTCTTTGCTAAACTATTGAAGAATATAAGAAGAATTGATCAAGGGTTTCCCCACATTGGGGTTTGTCCTTGGCTAGTGCCACATCTTGTGTCCTCTTGTCTTGGCTTGTCTTCTACTTTATATGTTTATGTTCTATGTGCATTTTACTATCATGTTGATGTGATTGTTAAACTGGATATTGATATTGGGCTAATAAAGAAATTGAAGTAAAATTGCTCTAAAGCTTAGAACATACCATTGTTACCTAAAATTAACATTGATTATCTTATCTTTCATCAAGCAATTACCATATTATGTGTATATGAAGATCACAAAACAAGAGACACAAGATGTAGGCATTATGCCAGGGCAAAACCCCCTCGAGGGAAAACCCAATCAAGAAAATTCTTCCTTTCAATAGTATTCTTTGAGACTCTTCACCCTAGACAAAGACTAGGCCTTCCCTCCACACCAAGTCAGCCTCCCAGATCTTCGACCTCCTTTCTAGCAACTTCGATTAGGCAATAGTTTTCGGCATCAGGGAACTTTCGGCATTAGCGAAACTTGGAAGACTTCGATCTCCCAATTTGGGGCACGAAATAGAGAGAGAGAGGTACCAAAAGTTCGATTTTCTTCTTCTCCTTAGACTTCCCCAAATTCACACTTCCTTTGGCTTCTTGGCTTCAGACTTCAGACTTCCCCAGCTACTCTTGAGATATCGAACTAGCTTGAGATGTGATGCTCCAAATGACTTCGACTAGCTCGTATTTATAGGCTCCATGTGAGATCGAATAAGTGTCCTTAGGCCAACTTGGTGTGGAGGATACATAAATTCTATTTGACTCAATACTAAACTTTTTTACATGATTCAAAAGCCCAAGAAGGGTCTTTTTGAATGTACAATGACTCTATAAAGTCAATATTAATCCTCGGAGTCCTCAATGGGGACTTTGACTAATATAATGATGACCCAAACATGAAACCCATGCTTTAATAAATCATTGTTACAATATTAAAATTTCTTTTCTTTATTCTTTTGACAAGTACATTTCATGATGACTCAAATACATTAATGAAGACAACAAAAGAGGCCTTTGAGGGCACATTACATCACTCCACTACACAACATGCCTAAGCCATTTTGCACCTTCGAAAGAATAGTGATGACCTTGCAGATGTAGTGTTGCCCCTCCAACGCAGAGCATTGGGCACTTTTTATGATTGTAGATGATGATTGACACCCCAAAGCACCCCGAGATGTTGAAATGCTGACCTCCTCTTCCTTGGTGTTGGATTTATTTGATGTTGTACCCAATGGACCCAGAACACCCCTAGGTTTGCCTTTACACCATTTGATGCGTGTCTCTTGGTCCGAAGTCTAGATGATGATGGTCATCCCTAGGATGACAAGGGAGGACTTGTACTCTCTCTTGGAGTCTCAATACCGGAGACAGATAGTGCAACATCACCCATTTAGCCCTTGAGAGAGCGAGTTGACATGGAGGCACTTCTTGAGGTCTCCCTCAAGAATTGGAGTTGATTATGATGATGGGACATCTCATTAGCCCATTCCACACCTTTTTGTAGCATTTATGGCCAAGAAAGTGCATGATGTCATGCTTTTGGAGGACATCGACCCACACATGTGGAGTTTTATGGCATTATTTTATTGGTTTGAGCTGCAAGGTTGGATTGCAACCCCTTGTCTTGTCAAATACGCAAATTCAAACTTGTTTTAGGGCTTGTGGGCAATATGTTTATAAAAGTGAGGGGATAGACCTCATATAATTAGAGGATCCCTCCACTTCATTTGTTCATCATCACACGTGAATTCAGCCTCCTTCGAGGGAGTGTGAATTGCCTTGTCTATTTCTATACTTGGTAAAAATATGATTTTTGTGGAGCTTCTTACTATTGAAGATTGATTTTTTCTTTGGAGACATCTTTTTGGGATTGAAAGAAGGCTTTTCTTGAAGACGTTGTAAGTTTATTGTTAATTTTTTATATTTTGCATGTGAATGAATTATTGCTAGGGTTCCAAAATGTTCCATGACTAAATGCTTTTTGTTTATTGGAGATCTTGGTAAATTTATGCATGTTAAACTTATTCTTCCGTGAAACCTATAGGAGAACTCCTAGGGCACATCTTCTATATTTAATTTCTCCCCTCACAAAAAGGTAGCTAGGGTTTTACAAGTGGAAAATTATATTTTCTATTCTATTCTTGTTTCTATACTCTGTGCAGGGATTATCATTGGACCAGTTCTGTAATTGTCTCTATGGTGCAATCAAATCTTTGGCTAATGCAGAATAAAGTTTAACTATGCTATTTCTTTGTCTCTTCTAGCTTGTTGGTACTTTGCGAGTTTTTTGCAGTGTCTTAGAGGTTCATTAAGCCTTTATTTTGGTAATATTTGCACGCCAAGCACTCTTTTTAGTTCTTTCTCTTTATGTTTTTAAAGCTAATGGATGAGAAAATTTCCACCATATAAATTTCAAAACATTATCATAACCTCTTTGGTTGCTTGATTGCATGCCAAAGAATATTTTTCTTGTGCTGTTTTTATGTATGTGATGCAGATCTACATTTTAAATTCAGCACATAAACATTTAGGGACACGCCCCTGAGGTTGGCAAGCACCAGCCCAAAGAGAAAGGAGATTTTCTGGTCACTTCTGGGCAATTTTTCCTAAATATTACACTGTTTTCTCACCGCAGATTACAATTCATTCATTCTTCTATAGTGCTGATTTCTGTGCTGACCCCACTGTGTCATCATTATTTATCAATAGGCTTGTCTATTTCTCTGCATCAGGCTCCAATAGTGGCCCTCAGGTGCAGTGTTACCAGCTCTCATGCATAAGTTCATTTCCCATTTGTGTTGAGGCTTTTCCCATGTAAGGTATGTGCCTGATCAGTGTACCTTCTTTCTTTGGGGATTCCATATGCAAAACTTGACTGACCAAACAACTGGCACCTTTCTGTACTGACTGTTTTGCAGTCAGGAGATCTATGATGTTAACGCCCTCCTTATGAGTATAATTATCCTCTGGATGAAAGGAAAATGCGGTCAATTTTACAATTTTGAGAACTTTTTCTCTTGTTTCTTGTTTTTCCACTCATTGATTTCCTTATATGTTTGGTACTGATTTGCAGGTTTTTTCTATGAAATCAATGCATTTTGTTTCAGTAGTTGGGGAAGTAGTTTCAACCCAAAAATTAAAGAGTGGGCAATTCTACTCTTCAAGTAAGAACATGCTTTATAATACTAAAGCTGTGGAAGAAGATGATTTGTCAATGCTAGAAGCTTTCAATGACCGTTTTGAGCTAAAATTGTCTGGTGTTCAGGTAAGAACCGGGTCAATGACATAAAAACTTATATGAGTTTGCATTGTGATTTGCTTTGTAGACTGCAGGTAGCTGCAGTTTCTTCATTTTGTATTTATAACTGGTGGCATGTATGTGGCAGGGGAAACTGGAAACTCCCAATACATTATCTAATGTCACTTTCATACAAGCTTTTGATGCTAAGATAACAGTTGATAAATGTGTTCTACAAGATGAGCTTGCAATGAATCAGCTGAAGGTAATTGACAATCATTTTTATACATACTCGTTATCATTTGGCCACTATGTCTCCTAGTCACCTGTCCTCTTTTTACTCTTTTGATGTTTAGGATTTTAGTGTTGAGAAATCTAGGGCAAAGTAATTGGGTGATTTCTCTTCTAATGATAACTGCTTGTGAATGCTTTTTACTTCTTTAGATTAGGATCTTCTCTTTACTTAGATTATTATTGTGTTCTTCTTCATCAAACAACTAACAATGCATAAACAATAAAGAGACTAGAGACAAAAAATGTAGGCGATCAGCCAGGGTCAAAACCTCTCCAATTTGAGAGGAAAACCAAAACGAATTCTTCTTCTTATAGAGACTTCAATTGACAGCATGACTTCTCCAAGACCAAGTCACAAACCCTTCTTTCTAGATTCTTCTTTTTGACCAAGTCCACACTAATCAAACTGCTAACTTCGCTCTCCTTCTTGGTTACCCTTCAGATATCGGCCTCCTGCAATTCTCGGCTCATTTCAGAAGCCCTAGTTGTAGCACGTGGGAAGTGTCATCACCAAGATTGTACCCTTGATCCCTTCTTTTTGGATGGAGACTTCTCCTTCAACTTGGCTTGCATTCTTGACTAGACTTCTTCCTTAATTTGGCCTCCTTTGATGACTGAGATAACTTTGGCTTTCCCTGCAGCAGATGATACTTCTCCTCGCACGTGTGATGGATATCAGCCCTAAAACTGACCCAAACAACTTTATTCTTCCCTTCTTTCTTCTCGCTGGCTATGAGGCTATCTTCCTTGACCTTTTCACACTTCTTCTAGCTTCAGATTGCTTAACCGAAAAATCTGCTCTGCCTGTATATAGTGGTTTTACCATGAGAAATAAGCCGACTTGACTGAGTTATAGGTCGACATGTCCTTTCTAGAATCCTCCTTAGGCTGACTTGAAGGTGAGCTTGTAACAAGGTCTTGGAGGGTAATCTACATACTCAAAACTTTCTATAATGTGTAACATGTCTTCAATACATGACAATGACTTCCTAGACTCTATGACTTGATGACCAACCCTAAAGGCTCACAATGGGAGTCTTAACTAAAATAAAATTCCTCGCTCATGAAACCCATGAGACAAGCATTACAAAAATATTTTTTTTTTTTTTTTTTACATCAATGACATAAAATCACAATTACACATGTCATTATGAAGACCAAACCTAGTTACACTTTTCAACATTCAGTAGGGAGTAAGATGGCATTGATACAATAATATATATTTGCGATTTTTGTTACTGGGCATTAGTATTGATGTATAGTTGTGTCCATGTGAAAGTGTCTCAACCAATTGGTCTTCCAGGTACATGGAGTTCTACCATCAATTCATTTTCTTCTTTCTTCTAGTGTTTGTAATGCATTGAAGGAGTTTAGTACGAATCACTGGTTGAAGCCTGATGACTTTAAAAGGGAACAAATGACAGTCAGATTGAACAATGTCTCTCATGATTGCAAAGTGCGAGAAGGGTCAGCATTTGGCAGTATTGGTGTTGATAACTTGTCCACTGATCAGCCGGGTATTTCCTTGAACAGTAAAAAATCTACTACCGACATGCTCAGTGTTGTAAGGTATAAGGTAATGGTCGAGTTGAAGTCTCTGTCAATTGAATTGTGTCTTGATGATGGGGATGAAACTTGCCAGGAAAAGCTTACACTACATGCTCAAATTGAGAACATGAATGTTGAGTAAGTTACATGACTGATATTATTGTCCAGTATGTCTTTTCATTTAATATTTTTGTGTTGGCCAGTTTGTTGACTGCATAGCATGTCAATTCATTGCCAGCTTGTTTTACTGTCTTCTTGCATGTATTTGGTTTTGATTGTAGATCTGTCCAAGGAGCATGTGGATGCAAGTTAGGGATTGGTATGGAAACGATAAATGTAAAGGTTTCTAATGTAGTGGGGAGTCCAGCATATAGTATCCTGTGTACAAAGAAAATTTTATCCACTGGGTCATCTATTATAAGAGTAGATGACAATTTTGCTTCTATGCCGATAAATTCTTTATCCAACAAAGAATTGAAGAGTGGATTAGAAGGTAAATTTGTTTGTTTTCTTTTTCAACATATCCAGCAAACAGACTGTGTTACAGCGACAATAAAAGTATCCTTGAACAATTTAGAATGTCACTGCTATCCAAAAGTGATTGGAACTTTACACAGGTTTTTCTGTGATGTTATTTTCCAAGAAAGCATGTTATCTGGGGTCAGAACTGTAGACCCCAGAACTGTAGACAATGCTCCAGTGATGGAAGTGGGGAAAGCAGAGACAGCTCAGCAATCAGTACCCAATATAAAATGCCCAAAATTTGTCATCTCCAGGCTGGATGACTTTTCAAAGAACTTGGGTATTTCATCTGATCAATATCCCTTCGTCTGCTTTAAAAATGGGCTTTCAAAAAACCATGATAAATCATGCACAATAGATTCAGCAAATGATGAGAAAGATGCATCAGTGTTTGATAAGACTGTGAAGACAGAAGATGGAGCAGCCTACACAAAACTATCAGGGGACATTGAACCAAATAACCTTGGGACTACGACAGTCATGGATGTCAACTCTGGTATTAATGAAAGTGATGCTTCTGATAAATACACATTCAAGATCGACCTTGAAGTGGACAGTACAGATATTCATTTTCATGACTCTGCCTGTGTTCTGGCTACAGTTGTAATACCCAAATCCAAATCTTTTGTTTTTCTTTCCAAGGAAAATGCTTTATGGGATGTGATGATTTCTTTTGAGGGTATCAGACTCTTGTCCTTATGGGCTCCTGCTACTCTTGGTGAAGTCCTTTGGGGACCCTTATTTCATGGTCCATGCCCAATTGTGAATCTACGTTTCCTGAAAAAAGAGAAAATTAATGGATGTTCAGAACTTGAAATGAGTGTGAGCATCCAACATATATGCTGCATTTTACCAAGTGATTTTTTAGCTGTTGTGATTGGTTACTTTGCATTTTCTCACTGGGAGAAATACTTAAAAACAGAATCAGACCTATCGAAGAGCAAAGAAATTTTGACTTCTGAGAACACAAGTTCTCATTTCCACTGTAAAGTGGAAGTGATTGATTCTGTGTTGATTCTGCCTGTGGAAAAATCTTGTAATGAGTTTCTGGAACTTGGTTTGCCACAGTTATTCTTCACTCTTCTTCCGAGCTGTACCATTCCATATAAAAATGGAAATCTAAATAATGAAAGTACACCTGCAGTTTCTTTGAGTGCTTCTAAAATGGACTTCATTGATGTTGCTGGAAGACAGCTGTCATTGTCATTTGCTTCAACGAGGAATGATGAACCAAAATTGTATGGAAAGGATTCATGCCTGGCAAGTGCAAAATTGCCCTTAATTGAAAGACTAGATGCTGATCTGTCGCTAAGAATTCCATGTGATGTGAAAGGATCGTCTCACTATCCTATTGTACCTACAAGCATTGTATTTAATTGTCAAAGCTTTGAAGCAAATGTCCTAGGTAGGAGGTTTTTCTTCTTATTGATTGTCTAGGCATTGTTCATCCAGACTGTTGTCCCTTCAGATGTAAGAGTCAAAGAATTTCAAGATTCCTTTGTTTTTTTTGAAAATTGCCTTATATTTATCGAAAAATATTTACTATCAGAAAACCCAAAAAAGAATGGAATTTCAAAATTCTAATTGTGGAGAATGAAGTAGAATATATTTCGTTTTTGTTTTTCAAGGAATCCTCACTTGGTTTGTTATTTTTTTGCAGAAAAGTGTTTTCTCACTGGAGTGCTAGCCATAGAGGATGTTGTGTTAAAACTTTCTACAGTAAACACAATATCCAAACTATTTGTATCAAGTGTATCTCAGTTCAGGGAATCCATAGTGGAGTTTAAGTACTCTAAAACCATTAAATCAGAAGTTCCTCCGGCACATTCTGTGGATGTTAAATTTTTCATGTCAAATGTTTTACTGAAGCTGCATATGTCCAGAGAAGAGGCTGTCGATGTCTTGGAACTGATTGGAAAGGTCGATGCACGGCGGATTAAAGTGTCAGGATTTTGGAGAAATGAGTCTCTTGAGGCTTTGGCTTTGGAGATTCTAAGCTTAGATGTGATCTCATGCAGCAATTCAGTGACCCTCTTGAATTGCATTTCAAAAGAGTCATCTCATCCAGGTATCGATGTACATTTATGCACATTGGATACAGGGATCAGTGAAGCCTCAATTTCTGTGCCTCGTATTGATATATGGCTACACTTATCTGCTTGGAGTGAACTCGTTGTTTTTGCTATTACCTGCATCCAATCGCCTTCAAGAACAGAATATGCTTCTTTGGGAAGTTCACAAACAGGATTTACTGATACAGGGGAGTTTAATGATGTAGTTCAGCCATGCAGTAGAAGGTCAGATGGGTCTGACATAAGACCTAGGCATTTCTGTTTGAAGTCTAAAACACTTAACATATATATTCATATTCCAGACTATTCTAGTGAGGACAATGTTGGAGTTTCTGCCAAAGAACATGGCAATCGACAAGGTTTATATCAGCATGATTCTTCTGTAAAGCTTGATGACAGGGAAAAGCATTTCATGGGTCCTGGAAGTCCCTTTTACAAATTTTTGTCATTTTCTCTCTCTGTATATCTTGATGAAGTGATTCTTCTAGATGGTAACTGGATTGTCAAGGCCAGGATAGTTCAGATAAAAGGAAAAACAGAGAACTTTCAGGAACAATGTGTTCATTGTTTGCCATTTTGTCACATTGCTGATATTGAACTTGAGGGGAAAGTATGCGATGAATGTGCGCAGCTGCAGAAATTGGTTCTTTCAATCCAAATGGATACAGTGGATTTATGGTGTTCTTATCCCATCCTTTCTTTCTGGCATAACTTCAATTTTGAACAATCTAAGAAAGCATCTTCAACGGCATCTGCTTTTACACTGGACGTATGCATTGGGATACATAAAGCTGCATTCCTATTAAGTGATGGAAGGGTAAGTGATACTAAATAGAGGAATATAATATTTCTGCTTTTCTCTTTGGGTCTTTAAAAGCATCATTGACAACCATACTAGTGTTAAGCTTTCTCAGAATTTACTGTAAACTTGAGATTGAATGCAGATCAATCAAATAATGTTTAACCCAGACAATGGAAACTTTATTAACCAAACTCTTGATAGATGGTTGAGAAAGGAGAAAGGCAAATTGTACAATAGAAGTGTAATATCCCCTTTATTTATTTTGCAGAACTTCAAGGGTTTTAATTGGTGGGAAATCCAAAGGTGTGGCAGTTAAATGATTTCCCTTATTAATGACATTATCGATGTTTTCGTTATTATTATTAGATCTTTCAATTCATCTTTTCTTATCATCAAGACTAATGCCAAACAACAAATAGAAGAGGACACAAGATGTAGGCATGCTGCCAAGGCAAAACCCCACTCCAGGGGAAAACCCAGTTAAAATTCTTCCTTCAGTAGATTCAAGATGAGACGACCAAGACCCTTACAACCTAGACTAGAGACTCCTTCCATCAAGTCATCCTTGTCACTGTAATGTCACTGAAAGATTATCACTGTAATAGTACTCAGCACCGAGACCTCCTCACTGTAGTGACATCAAACTCTTCTCACTGATTTGCACCGAAATCTTCACTGTTGTAACACCAAGCCCTTATCACTATAGTCATACCCTTAAACTTAGACCGAACCATGATCACTGTATTCATATCCTTCTCATTGCTGTGGTACCTAAACAGAGTTATTGTAGTAGGACTGAACCTGTGGTAATCCGAGCTTCATATCAGAGATATTCACACTTCATTTCAAAGGTAAACTGAAGTACATTTCAGAGATGTCCGAACTTCAAGTGCACCTGTGATTTTTATGCGAGCTTCTGTGATAGGTAATGTGAAAACCTCAGCTTGGTATATGTAGTAGTTTGCCCATAATAAATGAGCCGGCATGACCATATGAATAGATGTGTCACTGTATAAGGTCAACATGAATATATTGAAGATAATTTATTTGAGGCCGACTTGCAGAGGCTGATTTTGAAGACTTTGATGAAGAGGCTGAGTTGATGACTTGATGGAGGAGTCTTTGACCAAACAATAAATGTCTTAGACAACAACCTAAAGCCTACAATGGAGGCTTGACCTATAATTGACCCAAGCATGAAACCCATGCTTTAACAAGTCAATTTAATAATAATAAAATTCTTCTTGCTTTTGCTTTTGACAAATATATTACATTTTGACTTCAAGTACAATTATGAAGACCGAACCTAGTTACATTTTCCAACATTAATTAGATAGTTATTGGTGAGGGAAATTTATCCCAAAGACATTACAGGTTGGAGAACATCAGCAAATAAAGAAATATTGCAATTCAAATTATGACTCTATTGCTGGAATTCATAAGAGGGATTTTTACATATTAATTTGGGGATAAAACCTGGCGATATGCTCCAAGAAACATGACTTGGCACATATGTGTCTCCTTCCTCGATTAAACTGGCCCACACACTGTGGCCTCTTGTCAAAGCAATTTAACCGGCTCTAAGAAGTCTAGACCAGTGTTTTAAGAAACGGCCGAGTCAACATTGACTCGGCCGAGTTGGTCCGTTTCAATAGCCTGGGCATCGACTCGGTGAGAAACCCGGTTCGGACGGCCAAGTCAGCAATGACTCGGCCGAAACGGACCGAGTCTGACATGAAATGGCCGGGTAGCATTGTTCGGTAATTGCAATATTTGCAGAAGGCAAGCATTTTGAACTGAGCAAGCATTTTAACTTTTTCATTTAGAATGGACCCCACTTCACTGAGCTTTGAACAATGCTGCCTATTACTTGATTCATGAGACAAGTATTCATCAGGAAAATCTTCACTCACAAGCATAGTCTTTGCCCGCAACACTTCAGATTCCTTGCACAGATAGTTCTCTTCAATTCTGCAAGGCATGTTCATGTCTGGAATTGCATCTTTCCTAGGAGAACCCATAGGTGTCGAGCATTTATGTGTTGTCTGAGAGCCATCATTTTCTTTAACGAGCAATGGCACACAGCCAGGTAATTTACTATCCTGGTGTTGCATACCAGAAAATACCGTCACAGTTACAGAACTAGTTTGCAAAGCCAATGGCATAATTGTATCTTTCCATGGAGAAGCCGCAGAAATCTGTGTTTGTAAATCATCATTTCCCACAACTAATGTAGGTGCATGGTCAATTAATTTACTTTCCTGACGTTGCATGGCCGAAGATACCATCAGGTCTCCAACATTAGCTCTGCATGCCAAGTTTAACATACTAGTAAATGAGGTCTTAGATTCTCCCACCAAAACATTTATATCCTTATTGTTTTTCTGAGAATTCACACAGAGAGACATTGCTTTTGATTCAACCCCTGCTTGTGTGTTTGGATTGGTTATATAAGAACTTAGAGCCAATCCCATATCCATAGTGACCCATCTGGAAATAGAATCCAGCTTTACCTTGACCAACCAATGTTTTAATAAATCTTAGAATTTGTAATCTTAATAAATCTTATGATAGCCTGAAGCTAAATTCTACCTTTCCTTCCAAATAAAAAATATCATCAATAGATGTGCACCAACAAATACTTATTTACCAAAATCTTCAAAATTATGTTTTTTTATAAAAAACTAAATATTTAATGTATTTTTTACAACGACGGAGTCATTGAAAACGAGCCGGCCGAGTCATTACCGTTTCGGAGTCGGAGTCGGAGTCATTGCTCGGCCGAGTCGGAGTCGGAGTCGGAGTTTTAAAACATTGGTCTAGAAGACCTCTGCTGCTTAACTCAACCTCTTTGCAAACTCTGTGAATCAACGCTTAAGTCTGATGCAACGACATTTGCTAGTTAACTCGTCTTCCTGGCAGGCTCTGCAAACCAACCCTTTTTTGTGCAATAATTCCCACCAGATTTAATATGCTTGTGAATCTCTCTTTCCAGGTAGTGTAGCCCTGAACCTGTCTTTACGGCCTCTTGTTGAATTAAAGAATTCGGTCGTTGAGTCTTGGGCAGTCGACTTTATATCACTTTCGATTAAAAGCCCGACCCAGGGAACAACATTGGTGCTGTATAGATCTATTGTGCTCCATGGAAATTGTTACACCCGCAATCTCAATCACTAGAAAAACTTGGCTGCAATTTGGGCTTTGCTTAGTTCACCAATCCACCAAGGAACCCACTCGTGTGGACTCCTCTACATTGGGGATCCCATTGGTGAATTACTTAGGAGACAACAATGCAGATTATGCAATTCTCCTCATTAAGCGGATTCACTCCAATGATTGTCATTTTACTGGTGTGAGATGCAAATTGTGCAACTCCTGCTGCTTCAACCCACAATCTGGAGATATGGAAGTGTCCCTATCCTCAATGATCAATGAATCATTTTGCAGCTGGTTGACTTATTGTGCCCCTTTCCTCCTAGTTGTTCTGCGTGGAGAAGGTAACCCACTTTAGACAAATCAATGATGCTCGTTCTAGACAAGTTAACGAACTTGGCCCTTGTTTGTCTGATGATAACGCTACCCGTTCCTTCCTCGTGTTCAAATATGTAACTAGGTTCGGTCTTCATAATGTCTTATGTAATCTTGATTTTTGTATTTGATGTAAAAGAGAAAGAAAATTTTTAAATTTATTATTACTATTTTTATGGCATGGGTTTCATGCTCTAGGTCAAATTTGTTTTAGGTCAAGCACCCATTGTGTGCATCTAGGATTTGTCAAAAAGTAAAAGAGTAAGTGTCATATGTAAAAGACGCTATTGGGCATCATGTATCAAGTCAAAGAATTTATGTAAGTCAAATTTGTGTGATACAGTCCCTCCCAAGACCAAGTCGGCCTGCAAGAGGACAAGTTGGTCTACAAAGAATGAAGTCAACCTCAAGATGACAATTCGAACTTCAAGAAAAGAAGAGTATACATAAAGAGCACTCAACCTCATTCGAAGAACTCGTGTTCAATCAAGCAAGGAAAAAGGACCGAAGAACAAGAGAAGATAAGGAGATAACAAGAAGAATAAAAAAAACTGAAATTTTGGGTCGAACTCTCTCATGTGTAAAGGAATTAGGGCATCATTCTATTGCAGCAAAGACAAAATTACAGTCATCATAGAAGGTCAAATTTTGGGTTCAAAAGGACAAGTTTGGAAGCCGAGTTATCAAGGAAGAAGAAGCAATTCAAGAGGAGAGAGAAGGTCAAATTCAGGCTATATCTCCCACACGTGCGAACCTGCAGCTATTGTAGGAAGGCTGAAAAGTGCAGACTTGAAGCAGTAGGCAAAACTCCTAAGTGAGGCCGAAATCTGAAGTGTTGAAGAAGTTTGACTTGGGTTGACTTTGTGCATGACAAGCTCATCGAAGGAGAAGTTGACTTAGTCTTGGACGGGTCTTTGTCATGGGTCTTAAGTCTTGGAATTCATCATTTGAAGATTCGATAAGAAGAGAAGAATTCTTTTGGGTTTTCCTCTCAAGGGAGAGGTTTTGGCCCTAGCTAGAAGCCTATAAGTTGTGTCCTCTTGTTCTATTGATCTTCATAGTTTAGTAGCTGTTTGATAATAAGAACACTATAATAATCAGGTAAAGAAGAAGCTAGCTACAAATACATCAAATTAAAGTAAAATACATCATAAGCAGCTATCGAAGTAAAGAGAAATCACCCTAATCTAGCTGCTCTCGATTCCTTAACATGGTATCAGAGCTAAGGTGACAAGAAGAGGCAGCTTGAAGATCATTGAATTAAAGAAAGATACATAAGGGCCAAGCATAAGAAGAGTATCAAGGAAATCAAATCATTAAGGAGAACTAAGAGCATCAAGGAGACCCAACTATCACATCACAAGGATCATATCATCTTGAAGGAAGAACTCTTGGAAGAAGAAGAAGACCTCAAGAATACTACCTCCATTCAAAGAAAGGACTCTACACACTCGAAGTATTCTTGGAATCCTTCACATTCTACACCATCATCCAAATGGAAGCAAAAGAGCACTTGAACATCATCAAAGGAATCAAAGTGATCTTCCTCTGATTGAAGAAAGGATTACATCTCGAACATCTCTCCTTGTATTGAAGAAGAATCATTGTCATGCTTGAAGAAGATCATCAAGAAAGGCATCTAGTGGAAGATATCATCAAGGAGACATCTTCATTTGACAAGTAAGTACTTTATATTTTATGTCTCAATCTACAAACCAAACGACTTCTTTCTGCAAGGAGAACAATAAACTTGATGGGACCTTGAACTACCTTGCATGGAAGAAGAGAATAGATTTAATCTCATGGAAAATGAAGTTATTGAATATGTGGAGGGCTCAATCTCCAAACCTCCACAAGAGCAATCTTAGGCACTATCAAGGTATATGAAAGTAGAAATAAGGGCTCAAATAATTCTCATTGAATCAATCAAGGATTCTCTCATCCCCTATGTAGCTAAGTTGAAGACATTGAAAGAGATCTACGACAAGTTGGTAGAGTTGTTTTCTATAAGTACTGGAGGAGAAATAATATCATTAAAAACCGAATTATACAAGATGAAAGTATCAAAGGAAGAAGGGGTAGCCTCATATCTCATGGAGGTATCTCAAATAAGAGATCAACTACAAGAGCTAGGAGAAACAATGTCAGATCTTGAGATGACCACTCTTGTACTCAATGCATTACCAGATGAATGTGGCAACTTTGTATCAAGCATCTATAGAAAGAATGAAGCAACTCCATTAAGTGATTTATGGTCATTATGCAAGATTCAAGAAACCAGATTGAAGGCGAAGAATGATGTTGGATCAAATGAGCAAACACAGGCATATTCAGCTACGACAAGGAGGAAAGAAAAGTTTGGAAAGTTTGAGCCTCGAAAGAAATTTCAAAAGAAAATTGACATGTCTAAGATTCAGTGCTATGAATGTAATGAATATGGAAACTTCAAAAGGAATTGTCCTAAACTCAAGAAGGGCAACATGAAAAGAAAGGAATGAAATGAAGCCCATGTGACCAAACAAGTTGAAGAACTGAAAGAGAATAAGTCAAAGAAGGTAGAAGTGAAAGACCTCTACTATTGAAGGTCTCTCATACATTTAATTCATTTTTCAGTTTATAGAGGATAGAAAGTCATGGTAGGATCCATTATAGTCATGATATGATGCATTATAGTCATGATATGATGCATTATAGCAAAATTAAGATGAAGCATGAAAGGATAGCCAAAGTAGCGGTTTGTATGGTTGAAGCAAGCCATCTAGCAAGATAGAAACCTAGATCATCATACTTCATCATCACTAGGAAGAAGCATTAGAAGAATCAGGATCGTTAAGATCCTTGATTGGAATCTTTGTTAGAAGGTTCACCTCCACTTAGAAGAAGTGTCACATAGATAGTCTACATTCCACATTGTGTGGGCTCCATAGTCTACAAGGGTGAAGGTATGATGACGAAGAAGTGCAACATGACAATTTAGTTGAAGCATTCTCATCTTCAAGCAAAGAAAAGGGAAGCTGCTATAGGAAGCCTAGATGATCACATGAAGGAAGAGGTCTACATATATTTGTTAACTTTGATAAATGGATAATGCGATGTGTATTAGTTATTGTATCATCAGAGGTGTTATAGTCTCGAAACTTTGTGAAGAGGCTAAAACATAGGAGTTCTCCATAGCCCATAAATCATTTCTGGAAATTCCACATAAAAGTGTCTCAATTAGATTATTAACCTATATTTATTTATTTCCCAAATCTAAACTCAGGAAATCTGGTTAATTAATCATAATTAATTGAGATAAGGTGTGACTCATCTAGAAACTCACACAGATCGACTAGGAAATAATCTGGGCCTTTGCTGTTTCCGAGCAAAAACCTTAGCCCTTGCTTCGATGGACTTCGAGTGCCAGTGCAAGGAGGTGTTGATTTGGGGTAGTATCGGATGTGCTCTAGCCACAAAATTTGGTGGAGAGGTTGGGGCGCATGAGATATCCAATACCCAAAAAGGGTTTGGGCAGATTCTAAATAGATCAGGGGGTATTAAAATAATTAATATTTTTAATAGAGTCCCTAAGTCTAAACTTAGGGAAAATAAAATATTAATGTGTATTAATATGAATCTGTGTTAGAGTGGTCCAAAAGACATGGATCAAGGCAGACCTAATCTTAGCTATTGATTAGGGACTTAATTTCGGCCGTTGAGATGTCAACAGGGAAAGTATAAGAGGAGGCTTGAGGGTCACTTGGAGAATATGCCAGAGTGGTTAGTCATTCTATTCTCTAGTGCGGGGTTTGTTAAGAGAGATAAAATTAGTGATCGAGAGATGCCGCTGAGGGTCATTTAAGTACAGAGAGACAGAGAGGCAGAGATAGTGCCGAGAGAGTAGCATAGTAGTCGGGGAGAGTGACGCAGAGCCAGCTAGGGTTGCGCAGAGCCTCAGAGAGGCCAGCGTTGCTGACGCAGAGAGCCAGAGGGCTGACACAGGGCCTCTTAAGGCGGACGCAGACCCATCTAGGGTGATGCAGGGCCAATGTGGGGCATAGAGGGGTTGACGCAGTGCACAGAGAGGCTGACGCTGGGGTTTCTGGGGAAGATTTGTGCTGAGTAGTTGCCGGAAGGTTTATCCGTGGTTTCAGCCAGGAGCTTTGTTAGAAACTGAGAGGTATTACTGTCAAGAAAATTCTTTATTGGGTAGGCCAGTTTCGGCACCCAGATTGTACTATGATATTGCTTAATAAGAAAACCCTCAGATAACTGCACCGGTTTTCCCACATTGGGTTTTTCCGGGGACATTAGTCCAAAAATAATGGTGTCATATGGTGTGTTTGTTTCTATTTCTTTTAGTTGCTGATCTGTAATATGTTGAGCATGCACTAGTGTTTATTTTCAGTATTTACATTGTAAATAGCTTGTTAAATAAATAACAAGTAGGTAGGAATAAATCAGATAAAGTGCACGTAGGGTTTCTAACTAAGTAAACTTAGAAACTTCAACATGGTATCAGAGGGTGATTGCAGATCACAGGAGGACTAAAAGACATTAGCCAAGCAGAGCATTAGCAGCAGAAAACAATTGTCCCAAGGTGACAAAAGCTGTTTCTAGCAGAGTAGCAACAAGGAAGGGTGACGCAGTACTTGCGTCATCAAGGGTGAGCCAGGAAGAGGCAGTGTAGAGGCGAAGGAAGGCAAGAGAAGCCTCACGCAGAGCCACACAGTAGCTGGGAGGGTTGACGCACTTGGCTGAGGAGGCTGGGTTACGGTGCCGGGATTGCGCAGAGCCTAGGAGCTCTCGCCTTCAGATTGCTGGGGTTTAGAAGTGTTAAATTATGGAATGTTCTATGCTTAGAGCATTTTACTTCTTTTCTTCTTATTAGCCACATATTAGCAATCACATATTTATTAAGTAAAGTGGGATAGAACAATAAACGATCAACAGAAAACAAGCCAAGACAAGAGACACAAGATGTGGCGGCTAGCCAGGGACAAACCCCAATGAAGGGAAACCCTTTGATCAAATCTTCTTTTATCTTCAATAGTTCAGCAAAGAGAAATAATACAAAATCAGAATTCTGTAATTTTATATTATCATCAGCAAATCCTAGATCAGCAAAGTCAAACTTGGTCAAATGAGTTGAAATTGACCTTCAATATGCTTGGTCAATTTTTGATCAACTAGCCCTTGAATAGCCTGAAGCACTGTTGATAATATCGACGATATTCGAAAATATCGCGATATTTTCGGCAAAACGATATATTGCCAAGAAAATATCGCGATATTTTCAAAATATCGGAAAATATCGGCAAAATATCGCGATATTTTGAAAATATCGGCTATATTTAAAAATTTGAAAAAATTATTTTTTATGCTTGCCGATATTTGCCGATATTTTCGCCGATATTGCCGATAAGATATTTTCTGGACCCTCGCCGATATTTTCCCGATACCGATATTATCAACACTGGCCTGAAGAAACAACACTTGAACAACCCCAAAACCAAAGTCAAACTGTTCTTGACTGAAGTCAACGCACTGCCCAAAACTGGGGCAGTCAACGCTGGTCAAACTTCTCGACGGATTGCCTCAATTTTTGTGCCAAAATCTGTGGCCTACCTAAGAGAGGCAACCACACCAAAACCGCACCCTTGATGAGTCAACTCTTGGTCAACGTAGGTCAAAGAGACCTTCAACAGCTTTTGTGTCCTCCTTTATGCGTCCTCCTTGCGCTAATGCGTCCTTCCCACGTGCGAGCTGCTTTTTGTATAACCCAAAGCTAAGGAGAGAGAGAGAAGAATGAGTGAGGTGAGATGATGAGAAAATGAATCAACCTCTCTTCTATTTATGTGATTCACTGGGCATGTGTGCCACACATTTAACTGTTGGTCGACCTTGACAATTTGTCAAGTAAATACAAATAAATTTATATCTCCATAAATACTTGTCAGAATTGGATGATCTTTAGATCAATCCTACACCTCTCGACAAGAGGAATCTAGGAAAAATATCAGTTGTCATAAATGAGGTGACCCACATATAGTTTGGCCCTAGTTGCCAATTTTAACACTCCATCTCAACTAGGGAGAACTCCATCTGCAATCCGTCTGACCGTCGCTATTATCCTAGCCATCAATTGCACTGCCTTGCACTGCTTGGCCCTGCTCTGTTCGAACTATGAAGAAGAAGAAATGATTGAGGATGTATCATACCATACTCCATTGACCCGAAGTCTGTCTCAGAGTGTGTCATACCACGCTCACTAATCCCATATCAGTATCATTGATCCCAGATCAATGGAGGTCATCTTAGCATAGGGATTACGGTAGATACAACGATGCGTCCATTGTTAGTACTACTAATGGTCCCTAACCCCATTTCCCTACTCATTGATCAGATGTGAGGTACTTCCCATGAGTCCCAAATTGCATGGGTAGGATGCCTCGACAGGAGAACTAATCATCCTGTCCCTCGGAGAACGAATCATTCTGTCCAACAGTCGCCACGGAGAACTAATCATCCTGGCCCACAGAAGAACTAATCATCCTGTTCCACAGTCGCCACGGAGAACTAATCATCCTGGCCGACAGGAGAACTAATCATCCTGTTCCACAGTTGCCATGGAGAACTAATCATCCTGGCCCACAGGAGAAGTAATCATCGTATCCTACAGTCGCCATGGGGTGTCACAGGGGAAGGTTGAACCTTTCACCCTATACATAGTGCACCACCAGGGGATGGTGAGTTGCCTTGTGGTCACATGTTGCTCTAAGAAGTACCCTGCGCCCCTCTTGGAGTTCCCAGAGCTCAATACATCATACTCGACTCTCATAAGAGGGTCTCTGAACGACACCAACGTTCTCGGAAAGTCAAGAATTTGACCTTTCCCAGGGGCTTCGTCAAAATGTCGGCGACCTGTTCATCTGTACAAAATATTGCTCCTCGCTGCACCATATCCCGAATATAGTGGTACCTGATATCGATATGCTTGGAGCGATCATGAAATACGAGATTCTCTGATAAACGAATCCCGCTCTGGTTGTCACACAGGATCACAGTGGTATCCAATGTAAATCCAAACAGCTCACTGAAGAGCTTTGGCAACCAGATCGCCTCACAAGAGGTCATACTAGCAGCAATGTGCTTTGCCTTGGCAGTGCTCAAAGCCACCGACTTCTGTGTCCTGCTCATCTAGGATGTCGAGGCAGATCCCAAAGAGTAACAACTCCCATAAGTGCTCTTTCGGTCCACCACACTGCTTGCCCAATCAACATCGGTATATCCATGTAGTCTCACATTTCCGACAGTGTATCTCAACCCATGAGTGATTGTGCCACGAAGATATCTCAACAAATTCTTGGCACTAATCCAATGTGAATGGTGAGACTCAACCATATGTTGACTCAACGTATTGACTACAAAACATATATCCGGACGAGAGTTCACCAAGAACACTAATGCTCTGATGAGTTGACGATACTCGGTAGCATTTTGTAAAACGGGTCCAGCAACACTACCGCTTAACATCTTGAAGTCAAGCTCCATCGGGGTAGTCACAAGCTTGCAGTCCACCATACCAAATCTCTCCAATATCTTCACTACATATTTTCATTGAGATAGGAAAATCTCCCCTGGCTTATGCTAGACTTCTAGTCCTAGGAAATAGTGCATCAGTCCTAGATCCTTCATCTCAAATTTAGAAGCCAACTCCCTCTTACATTTGTGAATGAGAGGGTCTGCACCTGTTAGAAAGAGGTTGTCAACGTACAACACTAGTATGAGACGATTGTCATCTTCAACCTTAAAGTAAAGGTTAGGGTCGGCTTCACTCCTAGTGAATCCCAGCTTCATTAAGTAGCTATCTATCTTCTCATACCACGCTCGGGGTGCTTGCTTCAGCCCATAAAGGACCTTCAACTTGCACACATGAGATTCTCGATCATGAATCTCAAATCCTTCGGGTTGCTCCACATAGACCTCCCCTTTGATCGAACCATGCAAGAACGCGGTCTTGACATCCATCTGATGTAGGTTCCATCCTTGCGAAGCAGCAAGGGCTATGATCGAGGAGATGGTGGTATATCGGGCAACAGGTGCAAATATTTCGTCATAGTCTATACCTTCCTTCTCAGAGAAGCCACGAGGGACAGAACGAGCCTTATACTTTTCCGCACTTACATCAACTGCATGCTTTATCTTGTAAAGCCATTTCAAAGTGACAACTGCTTTGTCCTGGGGTCTGGGGACCACATCCCAGACATCGTTTTTCATGATGGACTCATATTCCTCAGTCATAGCATCCTTCCATACTTGATGCTTGACAGCGTCAGCGAATGACGAAGGCTCATTTTGAATGATCGTGCTCATGATGGTCAAGTATCCCTGATACCTGGCCGACTTCTTACTTTCTCGGAAGGTTCCCCTGGGTGCTATGTGCCCTTCATCATCATCAAGTGTTCCCCTAAGCCATGAAGGCCTCTTCCTAGAAGAGGAAGGCTCTTACGGAGGGGGATCAATAGGATCCATAGGTTCTTCCACATTGGGCATCGTCTCATCTTCCTTTTCCTTTGGTTCCCTAGTGTTAGCTTCTTTAGATCTCCTTTGAGTAGGAAGATTGTCAACTTTGCTAAGAGCCATATCTTCATCAAAGGTGACGTCATGGCTAATATCGATTTCCCTTTGACGAGCCACATATATTCTATAGCCCTTAGTGTTTTTGCTAAGATTCCTTTCTTTCTAGATGCACTGAATTTATTCCTCTTCTCCTTCGGCACATGAAAGTATATCAAACTTCCAAAAATTTTAAAATGAGATACATTAGCTTTTTACCAGTGAACATCTCTTCGGGAGCCTTAGAACCCAATGCTTGATGAGGGCATCGATTTTGCACATATACGGCGGTATTTGCAGCTTCAGCCCATAGAAACTTCGGAAGTCTTTGATCGTGAAGCGTAGCACGGACGGCTTCCAGAATCGTACGATTCTTCCTTTCCGCCACACCATTCTGCTCGGGAGTATATGTTGTTGTAGTCTCCCTTTTAATGCCAGCCTCTTTGCAAAAGTCATGGAACTCATTGGATTCATACTCAGTCCCATTATCATTCCTTAAGATCTTGATCTTCTTTTCGGTTTGATTCTCGATCAAGGCTTTGAAGTGACGAAAACACTTCATCCTTCTTTTTCAAGAAGTATATCCAAGTCTTGCGAGAATAATCATTTGTAAAAGTGAGGTAATATAAATATCTTCCCAAAGAGTTCACAGGCATCATACCAGATATGTTTGAGTGAACCAACTGCAATATATCGGAGGTCTTGCTTTGGCTTGAGGGGAATGGTCCCCTTTTGAGCTTTCCTTCGGCACATCTCGGATATACACCTTCTTGCTCTACTCGGAACTCGGGCGCCCCTGTCACCATTTGTCTTGCAATGGGTAGAGCTTTATAATGAAGGTGAGCAAACCTCCGATGCCATAGTTCGGACTGAAGTGATGTGTCACAAGATATGATACCTAGCGGACTTCCTTTGACCTGATATAATGAATTGACTCGAAACCCATGAGTGAAAGCTTCCTTAAAATTCTTTTTCCATACATGTACCTTGCCATCAATGAAGGTTACCTTGTATTCTTTGCCCTCCATTGCCGAAACGGACACCAGGTTCTTTTTGAGATCAGGTACATATAGGACTTCTTGCAAATGAATTGTATTACCCTGATTCAATTGAAGAGTGACATTCCCTACGCCCTTCACGGGATATTTTGCGTTGTCCCCAAGAACAATTTCCAGGTTGGTCTCCTTTTCTATCAGATTGGAGAGAGCTTCTTTGTAGAAAGTGAAGTGCCTTGAGGCACCACTATCAGTAAGCCAATTTCCCAGCGAGTCCGGGGGGAGTAGTAGTAGAGAGGGCCGCTGGTAGACGATATTCATCTTGCTTATTGTTAACAATATTAGATTCATACCTGGAGTTTCTTGCCTTCTTGAAGGGTTGCCCTCTTCCTTGATTTCGGCATTTCTTTTACGTCTACCATTGGACCTGCCATTCCTTTGACTGCCTTGAGAGTGATTTTGGTCATCGTCATGGTGTGAGTCCCTTTTATCAGGGCACTCCCTCGCATAGTGGCCCTTTTTGTTGCAATTGTAACATCGACCTTTTCTTCCACCCTTTGGTCCAGCGTTTCCTTTGGATTTAGCCCCAGAATTGTTTCTTCTTTTAGCATGAGAAGAAAAGGCAGAGGGATGGCCTTAAGTGCAGGCATTTTTTGCTCTTCCATCCTTGTCTCTTCTTGGATACATCTAGCCATCAATTCCTCAAATCCCGGGATGATATTATTGTTGAGAAGAGTAGTCTTGAATATATACTATTCAGGTGGTAGTCCTCCAAGAGTTGTGATAGTCATTTTCCTGTCAGGAACTACTTCCCCAATAGATAGGAGGCCATTCTTGATCTCGGTGATCCTTAAGAAATATGCTTGCATACTCTCATCCTTGCCCTTCTTAATTTCCTTCAGCTTATTTCTAAGGAACATAACTTGATTTGCATCATTAACTTTAAATAAACTCACGAGTCTATCGTAGATTTCCTTGGAGGTTGTCAACTCGGAAACATTGGCCACCAGGTGCTTGTCGATAGAGTCCTAGATGATCTTCCTTGCTTTGACTTCTCCCTTTGACTACTTGCTTTTAGCAGCAGCAGATGCATTTGATGGAGGCGCAACAATATTGCCTCTCACATGGTCCAACACTTCCTGATCTTCTAAAGTTAGATCGAGAGACATCTTCCATCCGTGATAGTCAGACTTCTCACGAAGCTTGTCTTCAGCGGGGAAGAGTGTTGAGGACCACATGAAGTTTTTAGGATAGCCTTGCCAACCTTCCCTTCGGTGATTGCTCTTGCTCTTGCTTGGGCTTTGTCTTCACCTCACCTCTGATACCATGTTAAATTATGGAATGTTCTATGCTTAGAGCAGTTTACTTCTTTTCTTCTTATTAGCCACATATTAGCAATCACATAAATATTAAATAAAGTGCAGATAGAACATTAAATGATCAACAGAAAACAAGCCAAGACAAGAGACAAGATGTGGCGGCTAGCCAGGGACAAACCCCAATGCGGGGAAACCCTTTGATCAAATCTTCTTTTATCTTCAATAGTTCAGCAGAGAGAAATAGTACAAAATCAGAATTCTGTAATTTTATATCAGCAGCAGCAAACCCTAGATCAGCAAAGTTAAACTTGGTCAAACGAGTTAAAATTGACCTCCAATATGCCAATTTCCGGTCAACTAGCCCTCGAATACCTTGAAGAAATAATCCTTGAACAACCCCAAAAACACAGTCAAATTGCTGTTGATTGAAGTCAACCTGTTGCCCAAAACTAGGGCAGTCAACGCTGGTCAAACCTGTGGACGGATTGCCTCAATTTTTGTGCCAAAATCTATGGCCTTCCTAGGAGAGGCAACCACAACAAAACCGCACCCTTGATGAGTCAACGCTTGGTCAATGCAGGTCAAAGAGACCTTCAGTAGCTTCTGCGTCCTCCTTTCAGTGTCCTCCTTGCCCTAATGCGTCCTCCTTCTTCCCACGTGTGCACTGCTCCTTGTATAATCCAAAGCTAAGGAGAGAGAGAGAAGAATGAGTGAGATGAGATGACGAGAAAATGAATCAACCTCTCTTGTATTTATATGATTCATTGGGCATGTGTGACACACATTTAACTGCTGGCCAACCTTAACAATTTGTCAAGTAAATACAAATAAATTCATATCTCCATAAATACTTGTCAGAATTGGATGATCTTTCGATCAATTCTACACCTCTCGACAAGAGGAATCTAGGAAAAATATCAGCTGCCATAAATGAGGTGACCCACATGGAGTTTGGCCCTAGTTGCCAATTTTAACAAGAAGGCTGCGGGAATATCGCAGAGGGAAGCTAATGAGGTACTGTAGTCAGAACAGTACTTGACAGAGCAAGTCCAGAGGAGTTGCTACCGAGAGTTTTTCGCTAAGGAACCCGAATCAGTGGTGCGGTTACACAAGACGATCAGAGTAGGGGGCATCTCGACAATGACAAAAGGATTTCCAGGAGGGAAATTAGGACTTAGGGGGAGTCCGGAAGAGAACTTCCAGACGGGAAGTAGAGACTCAGAGGAGTCGAACAGAGAACTTCCAGGAGGGAAGTAGAGGAGCATCATGGCACTACACAGAATAAGAGATCAGGATAGACTAGACGGAGCATCAAACTTCGCAGTCTGGAAGGCCAAAATCTTATCTGTACTTGACAGGAATCGTGTCAAGAACTTTGCCTTGAAGGTAATAGCTGTCCTAGTCGACCCTAATGATAATGACAGGTATGAGGAGGCGATGGCGAGGGCCAAGAGCATTATCTTTGACGGGGTCAAGGATCATGTAGTACCACACATAGCCGAGAAGGAAACAACATTTGAGATGTGGGAGGTTCTCAAGTAGCTGTACCAGCATACTTCTGTGCAGAGAAGAATGCTGCTTGAGAATCATTTGAGGTCATATCAGATGAAGAAGCGAGAACCGATTGACACCTTCCTTGGAGGACTGAATGAGATCCAAGATCAGTTGACTGCTATAGGGGCGACATCGGATCAGGAGCTGATGGTGAGGACAACCCTGAATGCTGTCTCAGAAGACTGGGAGGTATTTGTTCAGAGTATACTGGGTAGAGGGACACTTCCAACTTGGGACGAGATGTGGGTAGCTCTTCACCAGGAAGAGATTAGACGACAGTCGAAGACGGGTAGCAACAACAAGGGGATCAAAGTCAAGCAGGAGGAGGAGGATGTGGCCCTAGCATCTGATGGAAAACAGGAGAAGCGGAAGAAGAAAGATCTCTCCAAGATCAAGTGCTTCCACTGTGGGGAGCCGGGTCATGATGTGACCCAGTGTCCAAGGAAGAAGAGTAAGGGAGAGTCTTCCGAGACTAAGGCAGCGCCAACACGGGTAGAGAAGGAAGTTTTGACAGACGATGAATGTGCCATGAGTGCACACACACCACTTGAGCGGAAGTGGGGAGACATTGAGCTATAGTCAGGTGGACTACAGGCGATGAGGGGCAGGATCCTTGACGTACCCAACCTCTTGGATTAGACCTTTGCTACGAGAGCCCGGTCGAGGAGTAGCATGACTGGATGAGTGGGTAGAGATGGATGCGGATGGAGAGGCAGAGAGAGCTACAGTGCAGGAGTCCCGAGACAACGCAGAGCTAGCAGGCTGCAGCAATGCGAGAGGCACAGGAGTGTTACACCAGTGCAGGAAGGCACATAGAGGTGTGCAACGGTGTGAGATGCAGGGAGTTGTTGTAGCAGCGTAGAGGTGGCAGAGGGAGCACATGTCAGTGGCAGAGGGAGCTTCAACATCAGTGGGTGTTTCTAGCCCAACAGGGAGGTCAGTTACTTACTTCTCACTAACTGAGTTGCAGTGCAGTAGTGGGTAGCTCGATGCAGCATGATGAGAGGAGGTGCGGTGTAGATGCAGTGCTGGGAGAAAGGACCAACAACAACATGGATGTAGAGGGAGCTGTCGTACAGATGCAGCAGTGGTAGTGGCAGAACCATGGGCAGCAGTGCAGAGGATGATGGGAAGGAAGGCCTAACATCAGCACAGGTACCAATGCCAGATGATCAGAGTAATACTCAATGAAGAGTATTGCTAGAGCACAGTCCTCGCTAAGAGGGAGTGTTGATTTGGGGTAGCATTGGATGTGCTCTAGCCACGAAATTTGGTGGAGAGGTTGGGGCACATGGGATCTCCAATACCCAGAAGGGGTTTGGGCAGATTCTAAATAGATCAGGAGATATTAAAATAATTAATATTTTTAATGGAGTCCTTAAGTCTAAACTTAGGGAAAATAAAATATTAATGTGTATTAATATGAATCTGTGTTATAGTGGTCCACAAGACATGGATCAAGCTAGATCTAATCATAGCCGTTGATTAGGGACTTAATCTCGACCGTTGCGATGTCAATAGGAAAAGTATAAGAGGAGGCTTGAGGGTCACTTGGAGAACACACCAGAGTGATCAGTCATTCTATTCTTTAGAGTGGGGTTTGCTAAGAGATATAGAATTAGTGATCGGGAGATGCAGCTGAGGGGCATTTGAGTACAGAGAGACAGAGAGGTAGAGATAGTGCCGGGAGAGTCGCGCAGTAACCAGGGAGAGTGGCGCAGAGCTAGGCAGGGCTCACGCAGAGAAGCAGGGAGTTGCATAGAGCTTCAGAGAGGCCAGCGTTGCTGACGCAAAGGGCCGGAGGGGCTGACACAGAGGGCCGGAGGGCTGACGCAGGGCCTCCTAAGGTTGACGTAGACCCATCCGGGTGACACAGGGCTAGCGTGGGGTAGAGAAGGGATGACGTAGTCCAGAGAGAGGCTGACGCTGGGGTTTTTGGGGCAGATATGTGCTGAGTAGCTGTCGGAAGGTTTATTCGGGGTTTCAACTAGGGGCTTTGTTAGAAACTGAGAGGTATTACTGCCAAGGAAATTCTCTATTGGGTAGGCCAGTTTCGGCACTCAGATTGTACTCTGATATTGCTTAATAAGAAAACCCTCAGATAGCTGCACCGGTTTTCCCACATTGGGTTTTTCTGAGGACATTAGTCCAAAAATAATGGTGTCATATGGTGTGTTTGTTTTTGTTTCTTTTATTTGCTGATCTGTAATATTTTGAGCATGCACTAGTGTTTATTTTCAATATTTACATTGTAAATAGCTTGTTAAGTAAATAACAAGTAGATAGGAATAAATCAGATAAAGTGCATGGAGGGTTTCTAACTAAGTAAACTTAGAAACTTCAACAGAAGGGGGTTCTACTTAGTCTCAACTCGTACTAGCAATAGCGAGTCGAGTTACAGTAGCGGGAAAAGCTACAACAACGCAGGAACTGCACAGTTTTGGCGAGAGGCACTCTGGGAAGTTGAGGAGTGAGGGGAGTTTGTGGAGGAAACTTGGAGGGAAGGCTTGGGGAGCCTTCTAACACGGTTTGCAGACATTTTTGGAGCATTTAACATCAAAATCTTCAGGTCGGCCAATTTGCCTAGCAGAAGAGCTAGTGAAGCCAAATAGGGTCGAATTTACAGGGTTGGCTAAACCCTTCGTGGGTTATTCCAGGTTTTTTGAGTAGAGGCCGGGATTAATTTCCCGGAATTTTCTGAGCAGTGGAAAGGGCTCTAGTAGCCGATCGTTTCAGGCAGCAACACATTTCTGGGTACCTACAGTGCAACACTTGGGCCAAATTACTTGCAAATTGGAGGAGGGTGATTCACTAATCATTTTGGGGTTTTGCTAGCTTGCCTAGAGGAAGCCCAGGTGCATTCATTCCAGCACCTTGTTGTACACCTCTTTCGTTTAATAAAATGAGTACACACTGCAATTTTGGATGCGAATTCATGGTCTGATTGCTTGTTTTGGTTTCGTGGTGTTTTTGTCTATTTTGCTTTTCATATTTATGGTTAATTTTCCCTTGGGGATATTACATTATGCAAGCAAATTCCATGAGGTCGAGATGTATCTCTTGGTGAATGATTTTTGCATCAAGAGCAGGGAGGCCGTTTGTTATTAGGATGTGAGCAACGTAAAACCCTCGTGGGCCGAGATAATTAACCCTAATACGGGCTAAAACATTTTTTTTTTGTGGCAAGTTAGGCAAATCGTCGAGGGTGAAAATCACAACAGATTGCTAGTCCTGTTGTAGCGTGTCAATAATAAATAGAAAATAATTTGGGGTTCCCAGAAACTGAGTTGATGGCCCTCACGTAGGCTAGGTCGAATTGTAATTTAGACACCCGAAATAACTTAAGGCTAACTACTGCAAACCCCAATTTTGTGAGGCCAATTGCGAAGTATCAAATTCATGGTTTAAACCTAGGTTCCTTGTCATGGTCAAGGGTTATTTTGAAGGGAGACAACCGAGTCACATTATTCTGTTTAGAGGCTGAACTTTAACCTGGGGGTTGAAATAACTAGTGCCTCGAGTTAGGTGGGGTTGCTGGATGAAGAATGTTATCATTTGCTGGGAGATAGAGTATAGCGGCTTGGAGCTTAAGTAGCTATTACAAGGATGAGATCAGTTGAGATCTCCTCCTCAAAGTAGCACATCGTTTGTTAATAACAAAGAGGCCGAATTGTCACTTACGGGTCATAAAGAACACTCTCTTGGTAGCTCGTGAGAAGTGGGAATCATTGTGCATTTGGTGAATAATTGTATTGCCAGGTGAAGGGTCAATTGTCATCTTTTTTTAGTGAAGTTGCACAAACATTGGAGGGTTGATATATATATATATATATATATATATATAATAATATATAGAGAGAGAGAGAGAGAGAGAGAGCAATCCCATACCCAATGCATTGGAATTCGCTTCACAATTGAGATGGGGTGAATCAGTAATACTGTCTGAATCGGTACCAAGAGAGAAATAGATCAAGGTAATTGTTGTTGGAGTCATGTAGCGAGTAAATGCTAGGTTCCACGTCTACTTGTATTTTCTGTCTTATCATAAATGAAATAGATCATGGGTTCATCGTTCATCTGCAGTCATGTACCTTATTCAACAATGGTCTTATTCTATGAATATTGCTAGTAACTAGAGGGCCTTGCCAATACTGTAATACATTACATACAAGAGTTTTAAGGAATGTTAATTGCTTGCAAAAATTCACTAGCTAAGTGTTAGAGTTTAAAGGAATATTATGCTTGCCATGTATTTGACAAAACATCCCCAATGGGTATTTTGAGGACTTAGAACTTAAGTCTAAAGAAAACATTGCAATTAGTTAGGAACCAATATCTTAGTGGACTCATTGGAAAAAATGCTAGACAAGAAGCTTGTTATTGCAGGAGACAAGTTGGGTGGTTGGTCTCCATCAAAAGGTACCTTTCTCAGCTCATTGGAAGAAGTTGCAGAATGTTTACACAAGGTGTGGATCAGACACCTTCCCAACTGATCCAAGCAGCTATAGTCCCTACAGTGACTCTCTTGGGTGAGCACATGTTACTGAGACATGAGGATAAAGAGGTAGGTCTTGTTGTTGCACATTGTTTAAGTGAGCTTCTAAGGCTTACATCTCCTAACCTTTCGTATAAGTAGGATACCATGCGAGAGCTCTTGCAATTGATTGTTGAAAGTTTTGGTGGGTTAGGTGATATCAAAAGTCATTCTCTCAACAAAAGGGCTGAGATCCTAGAATTAATGGCAAAGGTGAGATCATGTGTTATCATGCTTGATATGGACTGTAATGATATTTCCTTACGGATGTTTCATTATTTGCTCAATGCCATCAATAAGGATCATGGCACTACCATCCAGGATCACATGAACGCCATCATGATCGCCATTATTTATGACAATGGTATTATTTTCGAGCCTATTGTATTTTTGTTGTTGGTTGTTCTTGAACAAAAATAGTTTACTTCAACAACTGCTTACAACTTGGTACATAGTGTGGTTAAACAATGTGAAGGGAAGTTGAAACCTCACTTGTTTGAGGAGGAGCTAGTAAATGGAGAAGAAAAGATTGAGAAGATTTGTGTGAATGCACACTATGTGTCATCTGTAGATGCCATCACATAGGAGGATGACAATAGTAGCATGGGTTGGAGTACTGCTTCACTAGGGCTTTCAAGTGGTAGTCACTGAGAACATACGCTGGAAGAGGTTAAAAATGGTCTTTCAGTAATAAAAGGAGAGAACTAGGACACTAAAGGACAAAATATTACAAGAAGACAGTGAGCTTAAGGCATTGGGAGCTAGGAATAACAGGACAACTGCTAACCTTGCCAATATTGAGACACAATTGGGAATGCTGAGGTAGCAGCAAAAATCCAATCTTGAGTTTTGCAGTAGGCCTCTTAAGCAATACAGAGAAGGGACTTGCGGCACCTATGAGCGGTTGCTGACACATTGGATCGATGAGCGAAGTGCAAGTAGCTAGGTCGAGGCCCCTCTATGAAGGGTTGAATTTTTTGCAAGTGGTGATGATCAAAATGAAAGAGGTGATCCTCTATTTATATGAGGTCTACCTCTTCTAATTTCTAACTAAAATCCCTATTATTGAGCAAACAAAAAGTAAAGTTGGGTTATAAGCCAACTCACTAGCTTTACAACATAATATGCCAAGATAAGCCCATGTGTGTGAGTTGTAGACTTAAAAAGGTGATGGTGTCATGCCCGTTTAGGGCTCCAAATGCTCCATCAAAGCAAAAGACAAGGCTAAAAATGTCTCCAAGTATCATCATCATCCTCCATTTGAGGAAAATCCCCCAAATCAAGCATCAAAGCAGCTCGAAGGGTTCAAAATCCAGCTATGGATGCCACACACCATCTCCATGTGTGTTAAGTGAGCAACGTGGTGCCTCCTCTGCATTAGGGTTCCATCAGGTGCATGAATCCCTCATCGATCATCATAATGATGACCATATGCCCTGGATCATGGCATGCCCTTTAAGTAGTGTCAAGGCTTGCTTGGGGGCATGCTAGGTCCACTGGTACGTAATCAAGAATCCTCCATGCTAGATAAGAAAAGCCCAACGTTCTGGCTTCTGGGGGTTCTCTGGGACGTATATCAATTGCTCAAGTGATCAAATTTTCCAACACTCTGCCAAAAGTGGGTAACACTGCATCTGCTAAGTCATCATTCTCTTTGGAATGTAATGTATGATATGGGATCATGTGGAGTAGGGTGCCCTCAAGGCCTCCGTTGCTCTAGACGACCTAACAAAAGCAACTCAAACTCAAGTGAAAGCAACCATTCATTAGAGACTAAGACCATAAATGCATCTAGGTGGACCATACTTAAGTGTCAAGGGCATATCAATACTTCAAATTGGAATCACCTTCAAATATCTAACTAGACTAAGATTTGTAAAGGTGTTCCCTACCTTTGTAGGGGTGGCTAGGTAGTCAACCCTATTAGGTGCTTCCAACCCCCTAGGGGAGGTGCCATTTCCAAGGTTAACCCTTCAATCAATAAGTCTTGGTTTATTTAAGTGGAAACAAAGGGGAAATACTTCATGGCCAAGTACCATGGTCAGGGGACCAACTAATGGGAGTCCAAATGTGAGTGTATAGATGTAATGGAGGGAGCAATCGTGGATGCGCAAGTTACCTTGCTCAGACTGCTTTTTGTACCCCTCTAGTGCACCTTTTACTTATTTCTTTTATAATGCTTTGTATTTTGTTGCATAGCTCAAGGATCAAAGCTTGCTCTTTATGATATAGCATACAATTTACCCCTTAAGATGAGGTAGTTTATTACTCATCAAGGTTGGGACTGTTGCCACACAATCTAGTAGGGGTCCTAGGAGGGGTGTCTAAGGAACAACTACTAGACCAAAAGACAACAGTGGGACAAAGATCCACTGTCACCTTAGTTAGTGCCCCCTGCTATTTATGGACTTTCACCGATGGGATGAGTCCAGGTATGATGGAAATCACTTAGGATAAGAGGATGAATGGTGAGATCTATAGTGATTTCTGAGGCCCATTCAAAGGAGAGGCTCAAAGTGAGGCTAACTTGCTTCAATGAAGCTTAATGGCTCTCCAAGAAAGACCTAAAGATGGAAATGAAGATCTAGGTTTTTGGGATGATATAATGAGATTAGGTGTCCTAGAACCAAGATTTCCAAGATGGGGCAAGACCACTAAACTTGCTCTTTGAAATATGCAATTGCTTTTAAGGTGGATGATGTTAAAGTTGAGTGACCTAGGTTGGGTCCACACAAGACCTAGGGTGTTAGGATTGATCATGAGAGGGAACTCCCTAGGAGGACACTAGGTCAAGATAGGACAAAGAAGAAAGACAAAACATATCAACTTTAATGGGGAAACGACCTTCAAAGACCACTAACCATAGGTGTGAAAGATTAAGTTCAAAGCTCGAGCTAGGGTTTGAGTTTTCTCCCAAACTGGCTGTGTAAATAGCCTCAAAATTTGAAGAACACCAGAGAAGACAACAACACAATAGCTTATCGACTTAGTTTCTCAACATCATCACTCTAATGAATTTTACAGAAGGCCCTAGCTAGCTATCTAAGGTTAGGGCAAAAATTTGAAAAAGGTTGAAAAAAGAAATTTAAGGTTGATCACATAGGAATGAGACCTAGTGCCTTGTCAATTGGGAGAAATGGAGTCAAGATTTCCTTTGATGCAAGATCTTCGCTCTATCAAGGAGACCTATGCAACTCTTTGCTAACCCTATGAAGCAACAACTCGGCTACACAAGGTATTTATACTTCGCTTGGACAGGATTGATGGATATTTGAGGATGCAATATGCAAAGCAAAGCCTCTAGGAACATTCATTCACATTATCACAAGTAACGCATACAATACTTCAATAATCCCAATGATTTCATGAATTCACATTAAATTAGGGAACATACAAGATTATGACAAGCTATTCAATACATTAAGACATGTGAACAGAAAGATATAGCATCAAAATATCATTTACAAGATAATGCGAGTATATCCATCCATCAAGTTTGGAAATAGAAGCTCCAAGACAAAAATAACAAAAATCCCAAACATCAAAATGCATCAATAACATCCAATTTTGTCCATCAGTTGCTGGTCCAAACTCTTTTAACAAGAGAAATCCCAATCCAAATGATGATGAGTTACAAAATGAGGCTCTCTTCAATTTATATGAGCCTCTCACAAGTTCAAATAGTCTAATTAGCCTAATTAAGCCCCTAATAATTATTTTAATGTGCAAATAACAATAACTTTGGTGACAATCCCACCAAATAGCTCAAATGTGTAACACAAGCCTTTCTAATGAGGCCGAAATGATAAAATAATGGTGCAAAGGGCCATTGGAAGGCCAAGATGAGTCCTCAATGTGCCATGATGAAGAGGAGGGGCTCTAAAAATGATGATCAAAGGGGTGGCCCTTGATTCTTAAGAAAAACATCTTGTGGTGCAAAGGGCCATTGGAAGGCCAAGATGAGTCCTCAATGTGCCATGATGAAGAGGAGGGGCTCTAAAAATGATGATCAAGGGGGTGGCCCTTGATTCTTAAGAAAAACATCTTATGGTGCTCCCAAGTGGCTGTGGGGCACAATCAATGGTCTCATGGGTCTCCAGTGGCTTAATAACAAGTCGATGCTCCATCAGTGAGGGATAAAAGATGATTTGGGACCTGGATCAACTGCCAAGTGCTGGGTGCAAGTGTATGGCTGATTGGGCAACATGGTCCAAGTGCATTATTATCTATGTATTGTTGGGGCACGAGCAAGCAATGTGTAGTGCTGAAGAAGCCCATGATGTGGCAATCAATATTCTGATGTGGTGGAGGTCCATGGCTCTCAACGTTCACCCGACAAGTGACATCATGACCCTCTGGAGGGCTTGGATCTTGTATAGGGAGGCCAAGTCCAAGGTGGAGACCCACCTAAAATCCTGTATAAAATCTAATGCGTCTTCTCACCTTCCAGTACAACCAATCATTATTGTAAATGAGTAAATAAGCTTGTTAATCAGGGGCAAAACTGGACACTTCATAGTGGCATGCCCTTCCAAATGGGCTTTGGAAAGTACAGGTGTTACCTTGCTCGACAAGAGAAGTTAATAAAGGACCCTATTAGGAGGTTTCAACCTCTAAGGGAATGATAGGTCCATGGTACACCCATCAAATGGTAGGGGGTATGTGAAACGATGATGGAAATGGGGCAATAGGGAAGGCTCCAAGCCACATGCCATGGTACAATGGTAGCTATAATGAGGGAATCCCACACATTAGGTGTATAGATATATGAGGGTGCAATCATGGTACATGAGTTATCTCGACCTTTGTTTTTCCACCCTTCTTCATATGCCTTTTGCCTTTATTGATTTTTCTTTCTTTACTGCTCGGGGTTCCAGGGGATGAGAGCATGATGTGTATGATAAAACAGTGATTACCCCCTCAAGGTTGGGCATTCATTGCCCACCAGGGTTAGGACAATCATGGGTTCCTTAATGATGCAAGGGCACACATAGAGGCTCTAGGAACCAGGGTGATCGCCATAGTGACAAGGGGTATAGCTCATGTTTGGGTTTTTCCCACACGCTAAATTTTCATGTCCCAACCATCTTTTGCATTTTATGGTACATTTCAAGTTGTAAGTGGCCAAAATTATGCTTTTAACTTTATTTTTAGCTGCATCAACCTTTGGGGCATCGTTCTAGGCCCGACCCAAAGTGTGGACAAGGTGAGGGGGAGGCTAACAACAGGTGGACCCAATGCAACCAAAATTCAGGTTTCCCATGTAGTGCCATTCCTAAACCTATTAGCAATTAGAGGAGATCCCACGGGACTAGGATACAAGATTAACCACTAAGTTGGGACAAGGGAACGAGAGTACAATCCAAGCCCATTCTTTCTGCCGAACTCCCCACCAATTCATGTCAAAATGTGCCCAAGAAAAGCAAGCATAAACACTTGATTACATAATGAAAGGTCATGCTTTTGGGGTTGGAAGGCTCACCTTCAAACATACGATCATAACAGATGGACGAGAGCGCACAATGGCTGGCTCAGGTGGTGGAATGTAATATTCCCAAGGAATTTTTACAGTAAATAACATAGCATTCATAGACATAAAAACCCATAAAACAAAAAGCACACAATCAACCCAAGAAATTGCACCAAAAGCTGTGCTGCTGAGCCATTTTATTGATAAACAAGGGTGTACGATATGGTGCTGGAAAGAGTGCACCTGGGCTTGCTCAAGGTAAGCTAGCAAAGCCCCAAATGAAGGATATGTCACCCCTCTCCAATCTACTATTGCGCTGCCCTGGCTCTGTGCTGAAACTGCCCATAAATACACTGTTAGCTGAGTAGAACTGTTGCTAGGGCCCTTTCTGGTGCTTAGAAAATTCTGGGAAATTAATCCCGGCCTCTCCACCACATACCCAGAATAACCCACGAAGGATTTGGCTAATGGTTGACCTCGGATATTCAACCCTATTTTCCCTCAATGGCTCAACTACTGGGTGATTCGACCCACCTGTAAATCTTGCTGCAAATGGCCTAAAAAATCGCAGCAATCCCCACTAAAATACTTCCAAGACCTTCTTACCAAGTTTCAGTCTCAACCACCCTTCACACCTCAACCTCTCGGAGTGCCTCCACTATGAACTGCACAATCCCTGCGTTGTTGTGGTTGAAACTCTCACTGGAATCAAATTCTCTGCCGCTGATACGAACTGAAAAGGGTAGGACTCCCTCCTTGGGCTGGCACTCGAAGTCCACCGAGGCAAGGGTTGCGATCTCCGCTTGGAGACAATCGTGTGCTAAACAACACTTGTAGACTTGGCTTCAACTCAAGCATGCTATGTCAAAAGACAATTTTGCAAAATAATGAATGAATGACAAATTGAGTGTCTCTTGCTCTTTTTCTCAAGGAGCTCCAAAATGCCCATGTGGGCCCAACTTGAATTCCCCACAAATTCCGCTCCAATGGGAGCGTCTTCCTCATGTGGGCCGTAATTCCCATGAGGAGGCGTCCACGCTCCACTAAGGCTGCAATATTTACTCCAACTCTAATGTTTGGGTGTGCTCTAAGCGAAAAATCATATGTGGGACTCCTAAACCCGTATTTCCTATGTGCAACCGTGCATTATAGCAAAAATGGCCAAAATGGATATTTCACTTAGCAAAATGCTATGTGGGAATATCATAGTTCTCCCCACCAAAACGTTGCTTGTCCTCAAGCAACTGCAACAAAGGACGCTGAAGTATCTGTTGCCCCTCCCAGGTGGCATCCTGATCTGGCAGATTCCTCCATTTGATAAAAAATGCCTTGATGACCTGGTTTCTCAAGTGCCTCTCTTAGGTATCCAAAATGGCCTTTGGCTCCAACACTAAATGCCCCTCATCATCCATAGGGGGTAGCTCTGTAGCTGTTGTCACCTGCTGCCCCAACACCTTTTTGAGGCAGGACACATGAAAGATGTTGTGCACTCGACTCCTCGGGGGTGGCTCCAGCGCATAGGCTACGTCATTAACCATCTGAGTGACATGGTATGGTCTATAGAAGCGGGGTCCCTTCTGCTTGGGCAACGACTGTCAGTACGGTTGAAGCCTCAAGAAGACCAAGTCCCCTACTTCGAATTGCCTCTCAACTTTGCCCCTGTTTTCATAAAGCTTCTGTTGGTTTGGGTAGGCCACATTCTTTGGCACAGATTTCCAGAATTTCTGGGTAGGTTGACCAGCATTGACCATAGGCTTGACTGTGTTGACCAAGTTTGACCGATTCCTTCAGGACTATTTTGGACTGATTTCAATTGTTTTTGGAGGCCGAATTCACTGGGTTTGACTGAGCTGATTTGGAGGAGAAATTCTGTTGATTTGACCAACATTGACTTTCTGGTTAGGGTATCCTATTGACTGCAGTTTGACTAGACAAATTTGATTGTGTTTGGGAAAGTAAATTTTGTATATTGTACTCTCTCTCTCTTTGCTGAACTTTTGAAGAATAATAAGAAGATTTGATCAAAGGGTTTTCCCCACATTGGGATTTTTCCGTGGCATCCGCCAAATATTGTGTCCTCTTGTCTTGGCTTGTCTTTTGGTTGTTGTTTATGTTCTATCTGCATTTGGTATTGATGTTAAAGTGATAGTTAAATTGGAAATTGATATTGGGCTAATAAGAAAAATTGAAGTAAATTGCTCTTAAGCATGGAACATACCATTGTTAAAAATTAACATGGTATCAGAGCTGAGGTGAAGACAAAGCCCAAGTAAGAGTGAAAAGAGCAATCACTGAGATTTGTTGGACAAGGACAAGATTCAATGGCCTCCACATCTTACTTCAAACCTGATGATAAGCTCAATGATAACTCTGATTTTTATGCATGGAAGATGTCTCTTGATTTGACTTTGGAAGAGCAGGATGTTATGGACTAGGTGTAGGGAAAGATTACTGAACCTCCTTCAAGTGCATGGGCTGCCGCTAAGACAAAGTACAAGAAAGGTGAAGTCAAAGCTAAGAAGATCATTAGGGATTCTATTAATAAGCATTTGGTTGCATACATCTCTGATTTGAACACATCTAAGGAGATGTATGACAGGATGGTTGACATGTTCAAAGTTAGCAATGCAAACCAAGTTCTCTTCCTCAAAAACAAGTTCAAGGACATAAAGAAGGGAATAGGTGAAGATATCCAATCATACTTCATGATTATTACCAAGATAAAAAATGATCTTCTTTCAATTGGAAAAGTTATTGCTGACAGGGACCTCACTCTTATTGCCCTTGGAGGTCTCCCTTGTGAATGGCATGTGTTCAACATTACTATCCTCAACAATGACATGATTCCAGGTTTTGATGAATTGTTGACTAGATGTACTTAAGAAGAAACAAGGATGATAGAGAGAGACATGCCTTCAAATAGGAATGATCCTACAGCATTCTCGGCTCATGCTAAAAAGGAGAACACTGCAGGTTCAAAGAAGCAATGTCAAGGAAGACCAGAATTCGAAGATGGAAGAAAGGGTATATGCTTCATTTGTAACAGGTTGGCCACTAGGCTAGGGAGTGTCCTAATAGAAGGGATACACCTCGGGATGGTGACAACAACTACGACAACAATTTTCGGAGAAACAACTATCAAAGGAATGGCAGGTTCAACAACAAAAGAAAAAGGAATGCTCCCAATTCTCAACATGGAAATAGTTGACCTCCCAAAAGATCAAGAAACTCCAGGTATGTTGAATCTAATGTTGTAGATAACAAGCAAAAATAGTATTATCTTATATCTTCCCTCTCTACTGCCTCTCCTCCGGATACCTTGGGAAATTGGTTGATTAATAATGGTGCCTCAGGGCACTTCACTGGATATAAGGAAGCTCTTTCAAATTTGATAGAAAAGGATACAAATTTGGAAATCATTCTTGGAGACAATGCCACCTATCCTGTGAAAGGAGTTGGGATTGTTACTCTTCAATTAAATCAAGGTAGCAACATTCATCTACAAGAAGTACTATATTTACCCGATCTAAAGAACAACCTGGTATCTATCTCGATAATCCAGGAGAAAGGATTCAAGGTGGCATTCATTGATGGAAAGGTACATGTTTCGAAAAGGAATTTCAAAGAAGCATTTACTCTTGGATTCAGGGTTGACAATCTATATCAAGTTGGAGGAAGTCCATTGGGAGATATGTCTTGCGACACATTTCTTTAATCCGAATTATGGCACCAAAGATTTGCTTATTTTCATTATAAAGCCCTACCCGATGCAAGGAAGATGGTGACAGGTATGCCCGAATTTAAAGTAGAACATGAAGGTGTTTGTTAGGGATGTGCCGAAGGAAAACATACAAGGGGAACATTCCCCTCAAGTGATAACAAGACTTCTAACATTTTGCAATTGGTTCATTCTGATCTATCTGGTATGTTGCCCGTGACATCTTTGGGAGGATTCTTATATTATGCTATCTTTGTGGATGACTTCTCTCAAAGAAATAGGCCTTGGTTGAAAATCAAATAGGGAAGAAGATCGAAATATTGAGGACCGATAATGGAACCGAGTATGAATCGAATGAATTCAATGACTATTGTAGAGAAGTTGGCATTGAGAGGGACACTGCTACTGCATATACTCCTGAGCAAAATAGAGTTGCTAAAAGAAAGAATTGTTCCATTATAGAAGCTACCCGTGCCATGCTTCATGATCAAGGCCTTCTGAAGTTCCTACGGGGAGAAGCTGCCAACACTGTTGTGTATGTTCAAAATAGATGCCCTCATCAATTGTTGGACTCCAAAAATCCCGAAGAATTTTTCACCAGTAAGAAACTTGATGTTTCTCATTTCAGAAATTTTGGTAGCCTTGTGTATTTTCATGTGCCAAAAGAAAAGAGAAGCAAATTGGATGCGTCTGGGAAGAAAGGAACATTTGTGGGATACAATGAAACTTCTAAGGCATAGATTCTATGTGCTTGGTCAAAGAGAAGTGGAGATAAATCATGATGTCACTTTCAATGAAGATGTCGCCCTTGGGAAGATTAGGAACCATCCTATTCCAAGGAAGGACAAAGAAGAAGATACAGGAAAGCAGGGAGAATCGCAGGATGAGCCGATGCCTGATGTTGAAGGACCAATGGATCCCATTGATTCACCTACTCATGAGCCCTCCTCCTCAAAAAGGAGACCCTCATGGATTGGGGAAACTCTTGAAGATTCCGAAAGACATATTGCACCAAGGGGAACTTTTCGTAAAAGTAAGACGCTGAATAGGTACCAAGGGTACTTAGCTGCCATGAGCACCATTGTTGAAACTGAGCCTTGCACATTCAAAGAAGTTGTGAAGCACCAAGTCTGGAAATATGCTATGAACGAAGAGTATGAGTCGATTATGAAGAATGATGTCTAGGATGTGGTCCCTAGACCCAAGGACAAATCTGTTGTCACCTCGAAATGGCTCTACATGATCAAGCATGGAGCTGATGGAAGTGCTGAAAAGTTCATGGCTAGGTTTGTTGCTCGAGGGTTCTCTCAAAAGGAAAGTGTGGACTATGATGAGATATTTTCACTAGTTGCCCGATATACCACGATTCGTTCGATTATAGCCCTTGCTGCCTCGCAAGGATGGAACCTACACCAGATCGATGTCAAAACCACCTTCTTGCATGGTTCACTTAAGGACGAAGTCTATGTAGAACAATGCGAGGGGTTTGAAGTCCAAGATCGAAAGACCCATGTATGCAGGTTGAATAAAGCCCTCTATGGGTTGAAGCAATCACCCCAAGCTTGCTATGAGAGGATCGACAACTATCTAATGAAGCTGTGTTTTACAAGGAGTGAAGCTGATCCTAACCTTTAATTTAAGGTTGAGAATGATAGACCTCTCATCTTGGTACTTTATGTGGACGATCTCTTTCTGACTGGTGCAAACCCTCTCATTCATCAACGCAAGAGGGAGTTGGCTTCTGAGTTGGAGATGAAGGACCTAGGACTGATGCATTATTTCCTAGGGTTGGAGGTCTGGCAAAAGGCAGGTGAGATTTTCCTTTCTCAAGGAAAATACATTGTGAAGCTACTTGAAAGATTTAGGATGGTGGATTGGTAGTCCGTGACTACTTTGATGGAACTTAACTTAAAGAAGTTACGCGAAAGTGTGTTGGGCCCGATTTGGGAAATCCTTCTGAGTATTGTCAACTCGTGGGGGCCCTAATGTTCTTGGTAAAATCTCGTCCAGACATATGCTTTGTAGTAAATGTTCAGAGTCAATTTACATACATTGGATTGCTGCCAAGATTCTTTTGAGATATCATCAGGGCACAATCACCTATGGACTGAGATACACTGCCAGGAATGTGATGCTCCATGGTTTTTCAGATGTTGACCGGGTTGGTAGTGTGGTGGATCGTAAGAGCACATCGGGATGTTGCTTCTCACTAGGTTCTGCTTTGATATCCTGGATGAGCAGGAAGCAAAAATCGGTTGTTTTAAGCACTGCCGAGGCCGAATATATTGCTGCTAGTATGGCCCTCCTGTGAAGCTGTTTGGTTGAGAAAGCTCTTTAGTGAGCTGTTTGGACATGTGCTGGATACCAACGTGATCTTCTGCGACAACCAAAGTGGGATTCGTCTTTCTGAGAATTCTATGTTTCATCACTGCTCCAAGCATATTGATATCATGTACCACTTTATTCGGGATATGGTACAACAGGGAGCAATAAGGCTCCATCACATTGGTACTGATGATCAGGTCGCATATATTCTTACGAAGCCCCCGGGGAAGGTCAAATTCTTGACCTTCTGTGAATGATTGGAGTCACAGAGAGACCCTCTTATGAGGGTCCCGTTTGAGTTGGATATTGAGCTCTGGGAGCTCCGGGGGGCTCGGGGTACTTCTTGGAGCGATGAGCGACGATACGGTGAGTGGTTCACCTTCACCTAGTGGGGCGTTGAGTACAGGGTGAGTGGTTCACCTTCCCTTGTGATACCCCATGATGGTTGATATATGCATAGGATGAGTAGTTCACCTTCTCCTATGGCATATGAGTAGGATGAGTGGTTCACCTTCTCCTGCCGTAATATCCTACCCATGCAGTCCGGGACTCATGGGAAGTACCTCTCATCTGGCCAATGAGTAGGGAAATGATGATAGGGACCATAGTACTACCGATGGACGCATCGTGTACTATCGTAGTCCCTAGACTAGGATGTTTGATATTAATCTGGGATCAATGGAGACTGACTTCGGGTTAGTGGAGAGTGGTATGATACACTCTCAATCATTTTTTCTTCATTATTTCTTCATGGTTCAACAGAGCAGAGCAGAGCAACGAAAAGCAAAGCAGAGTAGGGATAACAAGGATGGTACAGATTGTTAGATGGTTTGGCAGGTTGAGTTCTCCCTAGTTGAGAGGGAGTGTTAAATTTGGTAACTAGGGCCAACCTTGGACAGCTCATATGATGGAGATGATATTTTTTGTTGGATTCCTCTTTCCGAGAGGTGTAGGATTGATCTAAAGATCATCTCATTTTGACATGTATAAATAGAATTATGAATTTATTTCTTCTATGGACAAATTGTCAAGGTCGGTCAACAATCTAATGTAGGCTCAAGAAGCCCAAAAGTCATGTCCCTTCACCCTCAATGTTGCATATAAATAGAAGGAACATCTATCTCATTTGGACATTCATCATCTCACACATATCTCTCTCTCTCCTCATCTGATTCGGTCGTACGAATTTCAGGGCAGCCTTCTCCTCCACACATGCGAAGGGTTGACTACGTTTTTTGTTTTCCTGCATTGACCAAGTTGTAGCAAGTTTGACTAGTGTTGATTGTGCAACATTTGACCTTGTTTGACTGTGTTTTTCTTGGGAGAATTTCTATTTGGACAGGCCACATTCTTTGGCACAAATTTTGAGAATTTATGGGCAAGTTGACCAACATTGACCACCGCAGGTTTGACTGTGCGTTGACCATGTTTGACCAATTTGTTCAGGACTCTTTTGGGCTGATTTGGATTGTTTTTGGAGGCCGAATTGACTGGGTTTGACCAAGCTGATTTGCAGGAGTAATTCTACTGATTTGACCAGTGTTGACTTTCTGGTTATGGCATCTTGTTGACTGTAGTTTGACTGGAAAGATTTGACTGTGTTTGGGCAAGTAAATTTTGTATATTGTACTCTCTCTCTGCTGAACTTTTGAAGAATATTAAGAAGATTTGATCAAAGGGTTTTCCCCACATTGGGGATTTTCCCTAGCATCCACCAAATATTGTGTCCTCTTGTCTTGGCTTGTCTTCTGGTTATTGTTTATGTTCTATCTGCACTTATTATTGATGTTAATGTGATTGCTAAAATGGAAATTGATAGTGGGATAATAAGAAAAATTGAAGTAAATTGCTCTTAAGCATAGAACATACCATTGTTATCTAAAATTAACAAAATGGCCTCCAAAATAGCTGCAACCCCACTAAAATGCTTCCCCGACCTTCTTCCCAAGTTTCAACCTCAACCACCCTTCACTTCTCAAACTCCCGGTGATCTAGGTGGATGTTGGTGGCCACCCACCTATCCCATTTGGACACCCACAACTATCTTTTTCAGTTTCCTTAATTGTAGCACAATTTACTACTTTTAGCAGTTTTTCGGGTCCTGAACTTCCAGAGCCGTTTTGAGGCCCTAAACGACGTTTTTTGGGAAATCCGGGAGCAACATGCGTTCTTCCCAGAGTTGGAGTGCTCGGATAGATCTTTCTAATGAGCTATTGTACGCATCAAACGAAGATCGGGTGCCAAAGTTATGACTTCGGGAAGTTGATATACCAACTTACCCAAAACGGGGCCCACAATTTGGCGTTTCATCTTCTAGGGTTTGGTTTTGGGATGTTAAGGGTTTTCCATTATTTCTCAACCATAAATAGGCCTTCGAGCCTCGTTGTAACACAGTTCAGAGGCATGTAGCTGCCACATCTCTTCTCAGAGATAAGCTACGATTGCCCTAGCTGGTTTATTTCCATTTCTGTTTGTAAGCATATTTCAGTATTTTACATTAATGAAATGAAGTATTATTTCCGTTGCATCTTTGTGTATATGGTTATCTCTGTATTTTGCTGCATTCCTGTTTAAATCCGGATTAGTGGTATCAGAGCGGTCTGCTTTTTCTCTGTTTTTCTTTGGATGCCCTCAACGAGGTCGGGATATAAGGAGTTAGAGTTTGAATGGGTCGAACCTTTGGAAGACCAGCGTTGCAAATCCCGACGGCCTCCCATGGTTAATGAAAAGAAAGACGAGGGGGCATGAGACCCTATTAAAATCTTGCTCGAAGAAGCCCTCGAGCGACAAAGGAATGCGATGATGGACAACTTTGCCGAGATCCTTCAGCGGCTACCCAGGGGCAACGCATCGGCTTCCAACAACTATTCTGGAAATGCCACACTGTTTAAGGTACAAGTTAATTTTGAAATCCCCATCTTCGAGGGTCAAATAGACGTAGATGTCGTTGATAAATGGTTAAATCTGCTAGAGGGTTATTTTTCTATTCATGGTTTTTCTAGTCGAGAAAAGATTATTTTCGCTCTTCTCAAAGTAGCCCCCCACGTCAAGAACTGGTGGGAAACCTACTGCCTCCTTGGGCTAACACTCGAAGTCCACCGAAGCAAGGGTTGAGATCTCTGCTCGGAGACACTCGTGTTCTAAACAACACTTGCAGACTTGGCTTTAGCTCAAACGTGCTATGTCAAAAGACAATTTTGCAAAATGATGAATGAATGACAAATTGAGTGTCTCTTTCTCTTTTTGTCAAGGAGCCTCCAAAATGCCCATGTGGGCCTAGCTCGAATTCCCCACACCAATTTCGCTCCAATGGGAGTTTATTCCTCATGTGGGCTGTAATTCCCACGAGGTGGTCCCCACGCTCCACTAAGGCCGCAATATTTACTCCAACTCTAATTCTGGGTGTGCTCTAAGCCAAAAATCATAAGTGGGACTCCTAAACCTACATCTCCTAAGTGCAACCGTGCATTATAGAAAAAATGGCCAAAATTGATATTTCACTTAGCAAAATGCTAAGTGGGAATATCCCACGGAGAATGGTGCCACATCGAGCTATCTGGTGGCTGCAAGGGGCTGCTAGCTATCGACTGAAGACAAATCTAGGAGGATTTTCTCTTATAGGGGTTATCGATTAGTGGTGGATAACAAGGACGTGAAAGGGTTCCTTTTGATGAGATGGAGCATCAAGTGCTCAGGAATCGGGTGATGGCTAATGAGGAGGGTAGAGCTCATGCTAGGATTTTGCCTAGACGCTAACTTATTTCCGACCATCTTTTGCATTTTGATCTTCTTTTCTTTGATTGTGGCCATATTATGCTTTTCGATTCTTTTAGCTGCATCAAACTCCAAGGCAACATTTTCTTGTCCTACACAAGGATGTGTATAAGAGATTGCCAAATCCTAATGAAGTAGTGATAGTTGAACCCAAAGAATGGAGATGGTATCTAGGGCTTATAATGTGTCATGGAAATTGTTAAGTATGATAAAGGGAGAGTGAACTTGCTATTTCAATGCATGTATTCCAAGTAGTGCCCCTCTTATAACCGCAAGGCCTTAGGGAGGGTGCCATTGGACTAGGGCTTAAAATTAACCCCCTTGGTAAGGTGAGGGAACAAATTTACAGTGAAAATCAATCAATAATCTAGATCCCCCTTTTAACCATACTAAATGTCAAAAACATTAAGTAAAAACGACCGATTGCAAAATGGTCAAAGTACTTGTTCAATGGTAGCCCACCTTCATTCAAGAGGAGTGGCAAATGGTGATAGGTGTGGTGACTGGTGTAGATGGTGGAGGAGCTGGCATATCATCATCATCAAGCCAATGTGTAGGGTTGTTGGTTGGCTGGCTGTCCAAAATAGGAGAAAAAGTTTTCTGCTAGGGGGTTTTACCCATTTTGTTGGGTAATAGGAATATGCTCCTTTCTTCTTTTTTTGTTGAGTAGCGGAATCGACAACGACAGTGGTATTATACTCACGTTACACAGGGTCAAATCCCACCGGCTGCCACTATAACCTCTAGGAGGAACTTCCCAGCCCGCAAGAACGGTTCTCGGGTAAGACGAGACTCGAACTCGTGACCTGCACAGCGGCACAGATGACTTAACAGATCGTCTGCTGGCCACGAGACCAAACCTCTGTGGGCTAATATGTTCCTTTCTTCAGTTAAGGAACGACTGATGTTTTATTTCATCATCTTGTTCTAACATGTTTTAAACTTGTCCAACCATTACAATTTATAATATAATTATTTAATGAATACTAATGATCTCTAGAATCAACTTGTTATAAAATAAGCATAACTTAAAAAAAAATCAAGACATAAGTATGTTGAAATTTCTAAGTTTGACACGTTAGAAATCCCTACTGCATTATTTGGTTTAATTTCTCCTACTTGTTTATTCCATTAACAAGTTATTTGTAAATATAAATATTGAAATAAACACAAATGCAGCGTTAACTCATATACAAATCAACAACTGAAATAACTGAGACAAACACACAAGGGACACTGTTATTTTTAGACGATTGTCCTTAGAAAAGCCCAATGCGGGGAAATCGGTGTAGCAAATATGAGGGTTTTATTATTATGCAGTTTCTGAATACAACTAGGGTGCCAGAAATGGCGCACCCAACAGAGAATGCCCTCAGCAGTAGTACCTCTCCTCAGAGACAGATATTCCGGCTGATTGATCACTGGATGAACGATCCCACAACAACTATGGTAGCTTCCACTGCTCTGTGTCACTCTGTAGGGATTGCGTCACCCTTCCTTGCTCACCAACACTTAGTCTGCCCCACGAAAATTTTCCGGCTTTGCCTCTTGGCCCTGCGTCAGCTCTGCTAGCTTCTGCGCAGCTACTGAAGCCTTTGTGTCAGCTCTCACACCCTTTGCGTCACCCACGTTGGCCTCTTCAACCTCTGCGTAGCTCCCAACTGCCTCTGCGTAGCACCGAACTGCCTCTGTGTCAGCCTCTCCAGGCTCTGCGCTGTCTCTCTGGCACTATCTCTGCCTCTTTGCTATGTATTTTCGACCTTGTGCCGAATTGCCCCTCGCTGCAACGGATCAAAACCCCGCTCTAGAAAATCGAACTGATTGATCAATTTGGTGTATCTCCAACTGACCCTCAAGCCTCCTCTTATACTTTTCCTGTTGAGTTTTCAAAGGCCGAGATTAAGTCCCTAATCAATGGCTAAGATTAGATTTGCTTGATCCATGTCATTTAGAACATTCTCACCCAGTTTTATATTAATACCCATTAATATTTTAATTTTCCTAAGTTTAGAATTAGGAACCCCATTAAAAATATTAATTATTTTAATATCTCTCCAACCAGGTGGAATTTTCCCAAACCATTTCTGGCTCTTGGAGATCTTATGTGCCTTAGCCTCTCCACCAATTTTCATGGCTAGAGCACATCTGATGCTACCACAAATCAACAAAGTATATATAGACTGTGTGTGTATATATAGATATACATATCTATTTCTATATGTGCAGCGGTAAGATCCAACTTTTTTCTCAAAACTGGATAAATAATTCTCTCTGCCATTATCCTTATCCATATCCATATCGTTATCCTAATAACATAGATTCAGAGGGCAACCTCTACGTTTTTATTGAGTAGAATGATAGCATTAAAATATTGTTACAGCTGAGTTCATTAACAGTGGTAACCCTTTGATGTTTAGTTATTGTTTCGTCATGGAAACATTGGTAAGGATCGTATTCCATGTAAATGCAAGTAGTGGGGCATGTATTTGAATTTTGAATAAATGGTACAGGCTAGTTATCTGTATTTTCTCTTTGTTGGTGATTCAGTGGAGCTGTAATGCACCTATCATGGAAATTTTTATAAGGCATATACATTTTCGTGCAAATTGGAGAAATGGAACTCTGGAATCTTCCATCTCATTGGAGGTGCAAATGAACTATCACAACATTCACAAGGTTAGTGAATTGTACATTGAACTTGATAACATTTTATCCCCATTATTTTAATGTTTGGTCGGTCTCTCAAAAATGAACTATGTGGAAGATGATGAAAAGTGGGCTTGCAGGTTACGTGGGAACCTTTCTTGGAGCCTTGGAGCTTGCAGTGTCATCTTATTAGAAATTTTGGATGTAATGGCCTGTTGAGCACATCACCCATGACAAATATTTATATTGACTCATTATCCCAGCTCAATTTAAACCTTACTGAAGCACTAATGCAGGTATTTGGATGAATTAGTTTAATGAAACTGTCTCAAGTCTTTTAGGTTTTCAATCATATTGTTGTCTCCTATTTATTGTGACAAAGTCTTTTGTTATTTTTTCTTTTCGTGTGCATCATACAGGCTGCTGTTCGAGGCAATGAGATGATCAAGGATATGTTGGATGGATTTAGATCAGATGACTGTCCTGGAAATCATCAGGTTGAAGAGTATAGTCCTCTTGGGAATGCACATGTAAGGCGATATGCACCATATTTCCTTCAGAATGACACAGGAATGCTTCTATATTTTTGGTTGATTCGTGGTCCTACAATTGTGGAGAACAATGAAATCTTGGACAGAGCAGTAAGGAGTTCTGTTGAACCAGGGTGTGCTATGCCTTTGTTTGTTGAAGAAACCCCAGAAGAACTTTTTCAGAGGCGGAGGCCTAATCAGTCCTCTGAGAGGCTTGTTGATAGGAAAAGCTCTGGTTCGCGGCATCATATGATCTGCATTCAGCTTGAAGGAACTTCGAGAGCCTCAATGCCAATGTCAATGGATCTTGTAGGTTTGAGGTCATTAGAGGTTGATTTCTCTAAAACTTTCGGGACAAGACAAAGACACCAGGAGCAAGATCCACCTGCAGGGATTGGCATACAAGAGACTATCAATAAGGCCTATTCAAATTCAAAGTTTGTAGTGCCTGTCATATTGGAGGTCTCAACACAACGTTATAGCAAGCTAGTCAGATTATATTCTACGGTTAGTATTGCTCCTATTATTGGTTGGTATTAATATTTGATATTTAGCTTTTACTATTTGAATACAAATTTCAATTTGAATTGACAATTTATAGGAATTTTAATTGCAGGTCACACTCATCAATGCAACCTGTGTTTCTTTAGAAGTACGCTTTGATATTCCCTTTGGAATTGCTCCAAAGGTAAATATTCTTTTAGCACTAATGCTTATACAAAATCATTTAAAGTTTTTCTGGTTTTAATTTAGTGAAGCATTCTTTACAGGTGATGGATCCTATTTTACCTGGGCAAGAGTTGGCATTGCCTGTACATCTAGCTGAAACTGGCCGAATAAGGTATCGTCCCCTCGGTAGCAGTTATCTCTGGAGTGAAGCGCAATCTCTCACAAATGTTTTGTCACAAGACAACAGACATGGTTTATTACGGTCTTTTGCTTGTTATCCTTCCCATCCTACTGATGGTCCTTTCCGTTGCTGTATATCTGTACGGGAGAGTACAGTTCCTTGTTACTCTGGGATGAAGCAATATTCATTTGATTTCCAAGATCAAAACTCTGGGAATAATATAAATGATAATGAGACTACTGGTAGCTCAGTTTCTGTGGCAGAAACCAAGCCTAGCTTTATTCGTCAAATCAGACTGACTGCACCTTTAGTGTTGAAAAATTGTCTTCCAGTAACACTTGCATTTTCTATTGAAAATGGTGCAGGTGTCACAGTGAATATATTTGCTTCAGAGGTCAGACACTGAACTAAGTTGAAATTGGTAGCTTAAGGCATTATTCTATGACAGTTCATTATTGTAATAACTACTAAGATCTTGTACAAGGTTTTATGAGGTTATATAATTAGCAAATAACTGTTTGCATGAAATCTGAATTTGTTTTCCAGGGAGATGCTGTGTCAGTTTTTGAGATTGATTCTGCTCATGAGTTGGGTATAGCATTCCATATTGCTGGTTTTACCCCATCGTTTGTAAAGTTTCCTCGTTCAGCTATGTATGACACAGAGCTAGGAAAGGTTAATTCAGATGCAGAAAAGATCTTAATAACAGAAACATTGATCCTGAACCCAGATTCATCCAAAGGTGAATCTTTATATTTCTGTTATGATTTGGGGATAGTTATTATGTAAAGTTCCTTGAATTTATGGAAAGATAACTTTTTCTGTCACTGTTTACAGGTCTGTTTACTTACTATCTTCTTGTGTTTATGAAGGTCTGCCTGTGTCTATTAAAGTTGAAAAGGCGCTGGATGCATTTTGTGGCTCCCGAGAACTTTGTCTCTCTGTACCATTTTGGCTCTACAACTGCAGTGGTTTGACTCTTGAAGCTATGGATGGTGACATGGATGAGCAAGTTGATCACAGAGTTGTATATTCCAGTTATTCTGACATGAAACAGGAACAGTTGATGAATCCCAAATCTGGCATGGCAATTGCATGTGCTGACTTGCTGAGTACCATAGACAATGATGTGACATATAGGAGAGGCATACATTGGGAAAACCGTGACATTCCTTGCAAAATATGGAACCATTTACCTTCTCGCAAAATAATATCAAATCGTGTTCTGGCCCATGGTTCTCCTTCAGGGTCCTCTGGATATTTTGAAGATAATAGTCTTGGGATTTCGGGATTTTCGTCATTCAATGGAAGTGATAGATGGCCAAGGAAGGGAGGTAACATGTCATTTTCCAACCATGAAGGTGGCAAAATAGAAGTTGGTGGCAAAGGAATTGACCAAATCCCCAAGTTCCACAACACATGTATGCATTCACCAGCAAAAGGGTTACAAACATCAGAGGCAACACTTAGACTGAGAATCTCGCAGTCCAAATATGTGGAAGATGCAATGGAGGGATCTGCCTGGTCACATCCATTCTCTCTTAACCCTCCTAATGGTTCAACTCCAGTGCTTATTCCCTACCCATTTAGCACTGGAGCAGTCATTATTTCGGCCATAAGAACTCCAGTTTTAGGAGCTTGTGCAGGGAAAACCACTGCAATCACATTTCAACCCAGGTGACTATGAACTGTGCATTTCTTGGAATGTTTTTGTCTATTTTTATTGTTTTCTTCATTTTTGGTGTTTGTGTGTGTGTGTTTGGGAGGGTGGGGTGGCTGGCTATGTAGGATGTTTTAGGATGTTTATGAAGGTCTGCCTGTGTCTATTAAAGTTGAAAAGACGCTGGATGCATTTTGTGGCTCCCTAGAACTTTGTCTCTCTGTACCATTTTGGCTCTACAACTGCAGTGGTTTGACTTTTGAAGCTATGGATGTTGACATGGATGAGCAAGTTGATCACAGAGTTGTATATTCCAGTTGTTCTGACATGAAACAGGAACAATTGATGAATGCCAAATCTGGCATGGCAATTGCATGTGCTGACTTGCTGAGTACCGTAGACAATCAGATGACATATAGGAGAGGGATACATTGGGAAATCCGTGACGTGCCTTGCAAAATATGGAACCATTTACCTTCTCGCAAAATAATATCAAATCGTGTTCTGGCCCATGGTTCTACTATAGGGTCCTCTGTATATTTTGAGGATACTAGTCTTGGGTCGGGATTTGCATCATTCAATGGAAGTGATAGATGGCCAAGGAAGGGAGGTAACATGTCATTTTCCAACCTTGAAGGTTGAAAAATAGAAGTTGGTAGAAAAGGAATTGACCAAATCCCCAACTTCCACAACACATGTATGCATTCACCAGCAAAAGGGTTACAAACATCAGAGGCAACACTTAGACTGGTTATATCGCAGTCCAAATATGTGGAAGATGCAATGGAGGGATCTGCCTGGTCACATCCATTCTCTCTTAATTCCTTCTAGTGGTTCAACTCTAGTGCTTATTCGCTACCTATTTAGCACTGGAGCAGTCATTATTTCAGCCATAAGAACTCTAGTTTTAGGAGCTTGTGCAGGGAAAACCACTGCAATCACATTTCAACCCAGGTGACTATGAACTATGCATTTCTTGGAATGTTTTTGTCTATTTTTATTGTTTTCTTAATTTTTGGTGTGTGTGTGTGTTCGGGAGGGTGTGGTGGCTAGTTATGATTCGAATTGGATCCTCAAACAATTCCATGATTGTTAAGAATGAACGACAGACTTCAAGAAATCTTATAGCTATCAGAAATAACCTTTAAATAATGGCAATTTCCAGCCAGCACGGTGCAACGAGGACCTTCGGTCAAAGCGCGCTCACTGTTGGCCCAATGAGACCGCATATGGCGCGGAAATGGCCATTGGGAAGCTCAGATCCAGAAATGGAGGCTGTTTCTGATACGTGATTAGCGGCAAAGCACTAATCACGTATTGCTGGGCAAAACCCTCGAGAAGGAAAAGCCCTGAGCGCTCGGTCACAAGGGAAACCAGAAAACCTTGGGAAAGCGCTAAAATCGACAAGGAAGTTCCCGCGCTCAAAACCGGCGAAATATTGGAGGCATTTCAGGCAGTAAGCGGGTTTGGCCAAGGACCCAGTGATTCCATACACCGAGTGACGCGTGTCCGATGAGGAGAGAGAGAAACCGCTTACATCGCGGACTAACGATCGAGCAACTCAACCGCGCGATATAAGCGAAGACCATAGGATCTGGGGGCTCCAGATCAAATGGCGGAGGTTCAACCCGATGGATGGCTGGACCCGAGGGAGAAATAAGCTACGACGCATAAAGATTTGAAGTCCGATTTGACCGATGAAACAACAGAAGGATCCGTTTCGCAGACATCTGGGAAATAACGGAAAAAACGACCGTTCAAGAAGAATTGACACTCAGTTCGCAAGGAGACAGGTGGCCACCTCAACGCATCAATGATGATGCAGGGCGGAGGAGTCTAGCAGACAGAGGTAAGTGATCCAGAGAGCCGGGAAGACGAAACGAACAGTCGAAGGAACGAACTGGCTTTAATGCCACGAGCTGATAGAGACAAGAGAGACAGTGAGGCAGAGAAGCAGTGAAGAAGCCGAAGGCCGAGAGACACAGAAAGAGAGGCAAAATTGCAGGGAACAGAGAAGTCGAGCTGACCATCAGAGTAAGGGCAACATCGAGTAGACAGAGACCAATTGAGGTCGAAATTCAGTAAGGGGAGTCTGTGAACTCTAAGAACTTGGGAATTCCAACTGCCATCCTACTGATTATCCTCTGTCAAGTGAGACTCAGATTGAGCTCCTTATTGTAAGACTCTGCTTTAAAGACATAATAAAAAGGCCACCACTGAAGGCTAGACTAGGAGACGTAGCCCAGGAGGATTGGGTGAACTCCTTATTAAATTTTGTTGTGTTTCTGTTTTGCTTACTATGATCTCTCACTATTTCAAGTGTCTGTGTATTGATCCGTTGCCTAAGATAACATAGACACGCACACCAGCACATGAGTTTGTAATACCTTCATTAATTTCCTGAGGTCACCTAGGGGTGATTTCAGATCAAGTGGTATCAAAGCTATAGGTTGTTAAGGTTAGGCAAGCTTGTGCTGGATTTAGCTGTTGAAAGCTAACTAGATCAAAGCTCAAATTAGGAGGAGAGTTGGTCGAAACTAATCCTGAAATTGGAAGAGTCTATCCTTAGAAGACAATGTCGGAGGAAGGTTTTGTGGGGCCAGACCCTCAATTTATAGATAGTTTCCTAGCCATGAGATCCATGGTAGAGGAAATGTATAAGGACTTTAGAAAACATAAAGATGAAGATTCATCAAGGTCCAAACAAGATAAGGGAGAAGAAGAGTCTCTCCTCCATGACCACTCAAAAGGCAAATGGAAAGAAGAAAACTTTCTCACACCTCCTAATAGCCCTGAACATAAAAAGAAGACATCTTTGATTAAACTAGATGTTAAATTTGATTTACCAATATATGATGGAGAGTTGAATGCAGAAAAGCTAGACAATTGGATCAGACAAGTTGATGTTTATTGCAGAGTGCAGAGTATCGACTCAGACAAGAGCAAGATTCAGCTGGCCAGCCTACGCCTTGGAGGCACTGCCTTGGTTTGGTGGGAAGACAGGACCCAAGCTAACATGAAGAAACATGATAAGACTCTTTATGTCTGGAGTGAATTTGTTTCTGCAATCAAAAAGCAGTTCTATCCACTGGCCTACATGCAGCAAGCCAAGATGAGCTGACAAACTCTTCGCCAATTGAAAGGGCAAAGTGTACAAAGTTACACCCAAGAATTTAGAAAGAGAGCTTTGATTCTAGGAATTTCATTAGACTCACCTGAGACTCTGTTGAAGTACATCGGTGGTTGACACAACTACATGAGGCACACTATCCTCATGTTTAATCCCACTAGTATAGATGAGGTATCTGTTCAAGCTACGCATCTAGAAGCTAGAGGAAAGAATGGGAACTCAGAAGTTGGGGGAACATCCCAACCCACTGCAAGCAAGAATAAGGAGAAAAGAAAACAGAAATGGAAAGCAAGGAAGGCCAACACTGCATAGAAAAGCAAGTCTTCATGCACCCACTGTAAGAAGGATGGGCATGATGATGAACACTGTTGGATTCTGCATCCAGAGCTGAGAACTAAGAAGTTTGAGGGCAAGAAGAAGAAGATTGCTGTAGCTATTTAGAAAGATTTGGTGTCGGACTCAGGAGATGAAACAACCATTGTAGCCATAGGTATAAAAGGTAAGAATTCTTAAGCATCTACTAGTAATTCTGCACAATCTACTAATGATGAAGAAAATGAGAGAAAAAGACATGAGATTTTCCATATTCGAGTTATTTCCAAACATCAAAAGATTGATACTTTGTTTGATAGTGGCTCACAAGTAAATTTAATTTCTGAAGCAATTGTAAAGAAGTTGGGATTAGTGACTACACTTGACAAGAAACCATACCCATTAGGTTGGTTAAGTGATAAAGCACAACTACAAGTGACTAGACAATGCAAACTTAAGTTTTCTTTTGGGTCAGCATTTGTAGATGAGGTTGAGTTAGATATAATTCCTTTGGATATATGTGGAATTGTTTTAGGAAGTCTTACTTTATGATAGAAAGCTATTTTCTATAGAGCTGAGAACAAGTATCTACTCGTTAAAGATGGAATCAAATACTTTGTAAGAGCTCATAAGCTCAAGAATAATTATACTCTCATAAACTCAGGGCAGATGAAATGAATTGTAAATTCATGCAAACACTTTTTACTGATGGTTGTAAAGGAAAAGAAACCTGATAAAACCAATGTAATTGAGGGCTGTGATGCTAAACAACAAACTGATTTAGAAAAAGTTGTTTCAGAGTATGATATCTTGTTTCAAGAACCTAAAGGTCTACCACCCAAGAAGGAAATAGTGCATGATATTAATTTGCAGCAAGATGCTCCATTGCCTAACATTGGGATGTACAGGTTGTCCACTTTAGAGAATGCAGAAATCAAGAAGCAGGTGCAAGAGTTGCTCGAGAAGGGGTTCATTAGACCTAGCACATCACCATGTGGGTCACCAATCATTTTGGTGAGAAAGAAAGATGGCTCGTGGAGAATGTGCATTGATTACCGAGCACTGAATAAGATAACAATAAAAAATCTTTATCCCCTTCCTCGCATAGATGATTTATTAGATCAATTGAAAGAAGTTGTTTATTTTTCCAAGTTAGACTTGCATAG
>APFE031058341.1:0-18354 GCA_000404065.3 Pinus taeda
TTTGAAGAATTTTGCAAGAAGTGTGGTATAGCACGGCAGAAGACTACTCCATATACACCTCAGCAAAATGGAGTCACGGAAAGAATGAACAAGACGTTCATGGAAAGGGCAAGAAGCATGCTCAGTGGTGCCGGGTTAGGACAGGAATTCTGGGCAGAGGCGGTGGATACTGCATGTTACTGGTCAACAGGTCACCTTCATCAGCGTTGGAGGATAAGACTCCACAAGAAGTATGGACTGGTAAGAAACCCTCTCTTTCACATCTGAGGGTATTTGGATGTGATGCATATGTACATGTTCCAAAGGAGAAACGAACCAAGTTGGATAGTAAATCTGAAAATGCATCTTTATTGGGTATAAGGATGGTTTAAAGGGTTATAAGCTTTGGAACCCAGTCACACGGAAGGTTGTGTACAATCGAGATGTGGTGTTCAGAGAGGTGAAAGATGTTATTAAACATGAATTCCAACCAAAGGAACCTGTTTGGAGATAGAGTTTGAACTAAAGGAGGAAGAATCAGACTCTGTAGCAGAGGAGGGATCAGAGATGAAGAGCCACAAACTTCGGCTGTGAGAAGATCAACTCGAGAAAGGAGATAAGCCAGAAAGGTATAGTCCATCTGCTTTCTGTTTCCAAAACTTTTCTTTGTCTGTTACTGATGATGATCCCAGGGGAGAACTTGTGAGAAGAAGCAGTGGATTCAGAGGATGGAAAACTCTGGAAAGAGGCCATGGTTGATGAAATGGAATCTTTGCACAAAAATGAGGCTTGGGATCTGGTGGAGTTGCCGGCTGGAAGGAAACCATTGGCAGCAAATGGGTGTTCAAGAAGAAGACAAATGCAGAAGGGAAGGTGGAGAAATACAAAGCTTGGTTGGTAGCAAAAGGTTATTCCCAAGTGTCAGGAATTGATTTTGGTGATATTTTTTCTCTTGTTGCCAAGGTAACTTCTATTAGATTACTTTTATCTATTATTGCTACTTTTCATTTTGAGGTAGAATAGATGGATCTGAAGACAATGTTTCTTCACGAGGATCTGGACGAGGAGATCTACATGAAGCAACCTAAAGGTATTGTGGTGAAGGGTAAGAAAGAACTGGTATGCAAGTTAAAGAAGTCTCTGTGTGGGCTAAAACAGTCACCAAGGATGTGGTATCATAAATTTGATACATTTATATGGGGACTTGGCTTCACCAGAAGCAAAGCCGATCACTGTGTGTATTTTAAATTAATTGGTGACAGTGTTATTTATCTGGTCTTGTATGTGGATGATATGTTGCTGGTTGGAAATGACAAAGAAATTATCCAGGATTTGAAGACCCATTTTTCCTCCAAATTCGACATGAAAGATCTTGGTGCTGCAAATATATTTTGGGCATGGAAATTAAAAGAGATCGAACAAAGAGGAAGATCTAGTTAAACCAGAGGAAGTATGTCGAGACAATATTGTAGAGATTTAATATGCAAGATAGTAAACTGTGAAGGTTCCTATTCCTGTAGGTGTAAAGTTATCTATTGAACAATGTCCCAAGACACAAGAAGAGGAAGAGGACATGTCCTGTGTTCCATATGCAAGTGCAGTTGGTAGCCTGATGTATGCCACAGTCTGTACTAGACTAGACATTGCACATGTAGTGGGAGTATTGAGCAGGTTTATGTCAAAACCAGGGAAGGAGCACTGGACAGGAGTGAAGCGATTTTTAGGTATTTCCATGGCACTAGTGATTATGGTTTGTGCTACTAAGGAAGACTAGGATTGGACAAAGTGTTGGACATTCATGGCTTTGTTGATGCAGACTGGGCTAAAGATCTGGATCAAAGAAGATCTACAAATGGGTATGCGTTTAACCTATTTGGAGGTGCAGTTAGTTGTATGAGTAAGAAACAATCTGAAGTGGCACTGTCAACTACAGAGGTAGAATACATGGCAGCCACTCATGTAAGAAAGGAAGCAGTTTAGTTGCAGAGATTGTGTTCAAGTATGGGGTTAGTACAAGGAGCTATAAGGATAGACTGTGACAACCAAAGTGAAATTTTATTGGAAAAGAACCCTACATATCATTCAAAGACAAAGCACATTGATGTTCAGCATCACTTTATGAGGGATATGATAGAAGACAAAAAGGTGTGGTTGGTAAAGGTGGACACTTTGAAGAATACTGCAGATGCATTGACAAAATTTATGAGCTCTAAGAATTTCTCTTGGTGTAGAGAAACAATGGGCATTACAAGGCTAGATAAATGACTAAGCTCTCTTGTGGCCCCCTATGGAAATAAAACAACAAGTGGGAGAATGTTGGGTTGTGTTATATTCTTTCTACAACTAGACCATGTACTTAACCAGGGGGTTAGAAGGGGGGTGAAGCCCCCCCTTCATTGTGTTGATTGCATATCAAGGGGGGTCACAGGGGGTTTGAGGGGTGTAGGTAACCCCACTCTATGGTTTCCCCCAGAAAATTTTGTTTTTGGTCCCTATATTAGGTTGGGTGAACCTACCTATGGTTTTGTGCATTATTTTTCGCACATGGTTTTGGATGCAATGGTTTTCGATCCATGGTATTGGATGCTTCGGCATGTATAAATATGTATTGTAACATTAAAAGTAACATAATGAAAAATCAAGCTGGTAGTCTTGGTTTTGGGATCCAAGGGAAAATCTCTGTGTATATGCATTTTATGTGGTATGATCTCGCATTCTTTATTTATGTGTTTTAGAATTCTTATGCAAGTAGTTTCTGTATGGGGTTAAAATGTACAAATATCAAAAAATATGTAGTACAACTTTATTAATGTTTATATGAATATCATTGGCTCGATATGACTAGCATAAAATAGAGATCGATTTGATAGAGGTTATATGCATGCTCTGTGATGTAGTGGTGACGCGGGCCGAAATGAGGGCTAAAAGGGTTTTATCAAACATTGGAAATGTAGCGTGTCGTGCTTCAAAACCCAATAGGGGTGATGAGATCAAGCTAGAGTAAGCAGACTTTTTCATTCCTAGAACATATGTATTTTTATTTTTTTAATTTATAAAACCCTGATGTAGTACTCATGTTTTATCAGCACATAGTGGAAACTTCAGTTTTATAAAGAAGTTTTGGTTGTGAGCTTAGCCTCTGTAGTCAAGCATTTTTCTCTAGCCATATTCTTATTTAGGCATCTAAAACCCTTTTCTAGTGCGGTTTGATGAAGAAAAATATTGTATGTGACGCTTTGGATGCGTAATTCAATGTCCACGGGAAATCAGGAAGAAGAATTATCTTGATGATAAGCAAATGCCAAGGTAGATTTAGCTTCCCAATATGATGCTCTAGTATTTTGTAGATATTTTGGGGTTTTTACCAATTAGAGTTAACAATTATAATTTGGTCTGTAGGAGCTTTGGTGTTGATGTTAAGAATATGAGTGCTACAACAAATTCATTGTCCATGGTATGTACATCATCCATGGTTGTATAAATTGTTTTTTATTAAACAACTGTCTAATTTATTTATCATATATAAATCTCAGGATGTTAGTATGCAGCATGAGGTGAATTTTATGAGTTCACTACTACTGGGATTTATATGTTGGCCTTTGTTTCAAATCGGTAACTGTGTGTGGATATATTGAGGTTAATAACAGGGCTCTTTGCTTGCCTGTTTAATTGGGATGATTTACATGTATTTATTTTACTTCCATTACTTTTTTTTGCTTCCATTCAGCCATTGGGGACATAGACGAAAAAAGATGAAAAGGGAAGCATTATATCAAATTTGGTTTCAAAATCCAAGCATGTAGCAGGTTCAGGAAAAACACCTAGGATTTCCTATGTTGGACCCTTACATACACGTGAATTAGTTTTAGGCAAACTGCCTAGGGTTTCGAATGTTGAGGTCTCAAGTAATGATCCATCAAGTTCAAGGATACAATGCAGGCCTTCTACTACTGTCTCTCTAGTAAAAACATTTCAACTTCAGGGAGTTCTTCTACCACTGGCCTCTCAAGCAAACATGCTTCAGCTTCAGGGAGGCCTTCTACTATTGGCCTCTCTAGCAAATGTACTTCAGCTTCAAGGAGATCACCAAGGCCTTCAAATTTTGACATCTTAGCAAAGCTGCTTCAAATGCATCAAAGTCTAGGTTCTGCCCACCTGTAGCTAAAGGTGTGTCAAGAAGAATTCCAATGACCGATGCATTAAAAAGGAAGACAAATCTTCCATGAGATTTTACATAAACACTGACTGCCAGAAGTGAGGTTAGGAGCATTTGGTCCACTGCTCTTATTTTAGCATGTGTAGATGGTTCTTTTTATTCACAAAGTTTTACTCTGTTATTTTGCAAAAGCAAGTGAAGTGTTTATCTAATCCATAGCTCCAATTTCCATCCAATGGTTTCTATTAAAAAACTTGCATTTGGAGCCATTGAGTGGGATGTCATGGAAGAGGAAGGGGACTTGCCCAACATTGACGAAGAAGATAATGAAAATCAACTTGTTATAGTTGAATATGTTCAAGACATTTACCATTTTTATTGGTATACAGAGGTACATCCCTTTTGTCAGGGGAGCCTTGCAAACTATTTTTGTTCTATTTGAAATAACATCATCTTGTCTTGGAAGAATACACTTCATTTAAACAATTTAATTAGACACTAGCTTTTCACTACATATAGTATGCAGTGATTACATGTGAACAGTGTGTCTCTGTGCCATACATGAATATCTCCACTGGAGAATTAAAGTGCCCACTTAAGCATCATGCAAGGTTATAATTTATGAATGAGGACATTAGGTCAAGCATTGATGCAAGCCTTGATCCATGTCTATGGTTTAGATTCAACTCTGAATAAATAGTTGTATGTCTAATTTGTTCCTATTTTGGTCTGATGTGTTTGTTGTATTGCAGGCATGCAACAATCTCTCATCAAACTACATGTCAAGCCAATTTTATATCAATCATAAGATTCGGGAAATACTTATTGACTGGCTGATTGATGTACTTGATTAATACATATCGATATCTATCTATTTCTGTAATAATTATTTTTTTTTTTGTACCTTTCCGTTGATAATTTTCTAACATAAACAATTTGCACTTACAGGTGCATCTAAATTTGACTTAATGGATGAGACACTTTTTCTCATGATTAACCTAATTGATAGATTTCTTTCTGTGGTGTACACTATTACGAGAAAGGATATTCAACTAGTGGGGTTGACTGCCATGCTAGTTGCTGCCAAATATGAAGAAATTTGGGCTCCTAAGGTGGTATACAATGATAGGAGGGAAAGTTTGTTGTTAAGCTGAAATTTTGTATTGATTTGTTTTCACTAAGAACTTGTTTCATGTACCCTTGATTTGGCATCTAGAACAAGGCTTCTCATTCTAACTCATTTTCCTTAAGGTATTTACAAGCTAAGGAACTGATTACAATCTCAAACAATGTTTACACACGTGGTGAATTTCTCTCCAAGGTGAGATTTTGTTTTCTCACATTATTATGTCATACTTGTCTCCCATATTTTAGGATTTATATTTCTAACTGTTTAAATAATTCATATTTGGAATTCTTATTTTTGCTCATGTTTATGGTATGTTTCATTTTCTTCAGGAGAAATTGATGCTCAACAAATTAAGATTGAATTTGGTTGTACCAATTCCCTTTGTTTTCATGAAAAGGTTTGTAAAGGATACTTAGGCTAATAAACAGGAATTCTACTTTGCTTGAAATTTTGACGAATATTCAAATGGCATTGAGCCTCACTTATGTTATGAAATGCATTGTATTTTTGATGTGTTGCATGAGAGGTGTCATGCACTATTTTGTTCTAACTGTAAGCTTCCATAAATGGGATCTTTATAAATTTAATGCTCTTTTGGGTTTGTTTCCATGGATCATCTTGAGAAGTTGTCATTCTATCTCCTTGAACTATGGCTAGTTGAGTATGAAGCATTGAAATGGAAACCATCTATGTTGGTAGCCTTAGTTATATACATGGCACAACACATCCTGCAAAGGATGCAAGCTTTGACAAGACTACTTCAGAAACATGCACACTATAGAGAATCAGAACTCAAGTAAATCTTGAATCAGAACTCAAGTAAAGTCATCGGCTCATTGGTTTACCAACTTTCTTCATGGAACTAACAAGCAAGCTTGTCTTGCGAATGGTGAGAATGGGTGTTAGAAGGCTTCTGCATCACTCTTTATATTGTAGGACAAATTTACATGATATATTGATTGGGTATTATGTTTCAACTTGTGGGCTTAGATCAATTATAGATAGTGTACATAATTGTAGATGTTGTACATGAGACAACTACCTATGGCTAAGGGTATGGTAGTTAACAATATACTGATTCAGTTGGATAGGTTCTTCAATTCTATTCCTGTTAGTATAGGAAAAGATTGTGGCAGAAAATTGGGTGCTCATTTTCATAACTCATAATGATCAGAAATTCCATGGTTTTGCAACTTTTTTAATGCACGGCCATCCCTTTGAGAGGCAAGCTACTCAGCATGTTAAGCTATGTTTGAAACTATAGAATGACTTAAATTATAAGGTAAGTTATATTCCGATTTTTATTCCAATTCGAAGATAAAATAGTCCGATATATAAAAGAGATGTTTTTCAGTTATGTTCTTTATGTGATTGTTTTAATTTTGTTAAGATCAACTTTGACTCTTTATTTTGAGATTATGTGGCCTAGGTATTCCATCTTCGCTTTAACAAAAGATCAAATCAAAATAAATTCTGGTTTCTGCCAAGATGGTCAATACATGTTAATTGTGTTTAAAGTGTTCTTTTCATGATTTGCTACAAATGAGAAAATCATCAAACTGTATAAATACAATTTTTTTAAGATATGGTTGGAAAAGTCCATTCATGATTGCTTAGAATTAAGAACTTTGGTTAAACTGAATGACATTACCCTTGAATTTGTAATGTCCTTCATGAGTAGTAAATATTGTTTTGAAAAATCCAGTTGTATTGTGAGTTGATAATTCCTTTACTAAGGTCTAATTTGAGAAATATTTGGTTTCATGAAGTTTATTCAGCGTTTTGTTTATGACTGGAATGGGAAATTTGTTTTTACTATTATCTTAATATTTGGTAATCTGAAATAATCTTTTTTATTATTAACTTCTAACAAAATTCTCACTGAATCAATGAAGTTTTTCCACTTTTTAACTTACTCCATTACAACAGAATTGAGGTCATTTTTTGTAGTTAGGCATAAATTCAATTCCTGAAGAGTTGTCATTCAATAGTTATAGAGAGTAATTCTTTCTATTTAAAAACCAATCTTGGGAATGAACAAAGGGTACGAATGGGATCTTTTATTATATACATTGTTGGGGAGAATCTTTCAATGTGTGTTGAGACCTGTGGGGATGAAGTCATAACCAAGGTCTACTAGAGCCCTACAATTATATGAAATGGGTTATGTGCTATAATATTGATTGTAATGTGTGAATAAAAGTAAGAATGGTTAATTATAAAATGCTATCTATATTGTTTGACTTTGATTCTAGAATCTGATCTGATTAGATTTGCTAGACTCTTTTCAAATTGATGGCAACCTTGTCATGAAGAGAGAAATCCTATGAATTTGTTTATTGATAATTGTGGATTTGTGCACATATAAAGTCATGGGATGGATAACACTTTGAGAATAATTGTTTAAAAGGCCAAGTTGATCCTACCTCCCTATTTTTTTTAATTAACCTTGATCATGGTGAGGTTAACATGCTTATTTTAGCATTATATCAGATGCATAAGCACCATTTAATCTATTTTCTTTTTAGCCAAGCAACCATGAGTGGGGATTATCTATTCCACTAGAGTCACCCGGGATTTGCACCTAACTCAAAATATGATTGCATGCCTTGGTGTGCATCCACAAAGGTGAGCATAAGCACAAGTATGTTACTTAGTAGGATTTGAACCTCTGTAGGAACTATATTATCTCCTTGTTACTAATAAATATTACATTGGATATCCTACGTCCAAGGATTGAGTGAAAGGCTAAGGATATCTGAAGAGGGTTGCCAATGTCAACTCACAAATCCTCTACTCACTTCAGACCAACTCTCCTCTACTACAAGGTAGGTGTCCCCAAGGGTAGGATTACTAAAGCTAGGACAAGTAAGACTCAAAGGTGATTGAAGAGTGCCTTTAGTAAAACAGATTCTTGTTGAGTTTTGAATGTTGATTTTAAGGGAGGTTGATGGGGATGGACTAGTACCAAATATTCTTAAAGGCATATGGAACCATGAAGAAAAAATGAGGACATATTATGGATGATTAATGAGAGTAATAGTTGTTGTTTTAACATGCATAAAATCCACACATAATATGAAACTCCATTAGTCACATAGTCATGAAGAACATCCCTAGTACTTGTCAAATCAACAAGAGTGTTGTCTCCTCAAACCATCAACCATTAGAAGAGGAGGATCTCATATTATATAATTGAAGAGCTCAAAACCTCCTCCAATAAAAAATAATATCAAAATTTATATCACAAATCTCTTCTAGGGAGGAGTAAACAAATAAACAATATCCTCCAACTAACAATTGACAAGTCAAAAGCCCTCGAACAATAAAGTGTTAGAAAAATATTATATATGACAGAGAAATGCAAGACATATAATATGCGGAAAAACACAAACACATAAAACCAGAGAGCACAGATATATGTGGTTCACATAGTTTGGGCTACGTCTACTCCGAACAAGCAGTCCTTCCTTTTCTATTATCCAGCAAAATGAAGATACACAACCTACAACAAATCCACTTTAATATCCTTTGTTTTCTCTCACAGCTATGAGAATACACATATATTCCACAACCTCAATACAATACCCTCATACAAAGAGAGGGGTTTCCTTCTAGGGAAAAAAACCCTAAACTAAACATAAATTCTACCGTCAGATCATCTGCCTAATGAATGGCCCAAATTGATTAGAAATTACTATACTTTTACAAGGCAGTTTTACATCGGTTTTTAGCTTCGCGGGCGTTGCCCCTGAAACCCCTGTCGGGGGACTACTAGCCCCTAGACAAAAAATAATTGATCATGAATATATGCATGTTGATATATGTATTATGAGGGTTTTATTAAAATTAAAAATAAAAATATTTTTATGTAAGGAAATGTAAAATTAATACAAATATAAATGAAATTATAAAGAATCAACATAAATCAATCTCAACTCCAAATCTATCATGTGTCAAGAAATATGAAATTTCTCCAGGTGTAAATTTTTTCTAAAGTTTTGCACTCATAAAAAACTCTGCATCTTGAGAGATTTGATCTCTCTCTGGACTTGGTAGATCTAGAATTAAGATGATTCAATGTGAGTTAAAATGAATCTATGTTGGTTGTAAAGGTAAATGAATTTCCCTCTCTATAAAGAAGAGTTTCTTTCCATTTCATGTAGGAAATGGCATATGGAAATTTATGAAGAAATAGAGGAAATTGTAGTAGTTTAGAGGTGATGTTCAGCTTCTCATGTATCAGTTTGAAGACTAATGAAGCATTGAGGCACTGATCTACTTTGTTGTATGGCTATATTATGCTTTTCCAGTTGTTTTAAAGTTACAAAATCTTCTTGTTCTTGTGTTTATGTGAAATCTTGAATAAAAGGTATGAAATTATAGCAGCAACACAAGCTACAACAACAATATACTACCCCTTGAAACAAGTTATAAACAGTTAGAAATTAGTGCTAAAATATTAGATAAAACTAGGGTTTGTCTAACTAGCAAATTCTAAAATTTAAATAGCATATAACAGGCAAAGATATCAAGACGTCCAGCCTTAAAATGACCATGATAAAAATCAACAAGTTAATTTATTATTAAGATGATTTTTTGGTCAAATATATGCACAATTACCAAGATGTTTCGGGTTTTCTATGACTGGAAGTTAATGTAAGTTGTTATAAAAACCTAGATTTTACCCGAAAACAAGAAATGAAAGGTAGAATTTTGAGTTTTAGATTGACTAGATGCGAGAAGACTAGTGCCTAATGTTTGGTAATCTGGAATTTGTTTTTATTATTATCTTAATCTTTGGTAATCCGAAATTTTAGAACTGTATTTGAAAGGTATGAGAGTGCAAGGAAGCCTTGTCTTTAGTGAGGTGCATGATAAGGTAATGCTTTCCTTCAACATGTAGATAATCTTGTAGACGTTTGGAGGTTTATTTTGGAATCCACTGTTGTTTTGAGCTAGCCAAATGGAGCAGATCACCTCTACAAACAAAATTTTGTCTTATGTTCTAGTTGTAGTCCATTCATTTAATGCCTCTATGTTATCTCCAATCCATTGTTGCATTTTACATAGCTTATGAGTGATAGCCCATATCTCATTGGTGAGATGACAGTGAATCAAAAGGTGATGTTATGCTTTTGCATTATTCCCTTAGGAGTGCATATGTTGGGAGTTGTCCATCCTCTTCTTCTAAGCATGTGTAGGTTGGGATTGCACCCTTAATTTGAGATTTGGGGGCCCAACCTTGGTTATAGATAGCTGTCTTGCATCTAGAGGGTCTAGACTTGTGCTTGAAATCCTTATTAGTTGCAAACCTATTCATAAAAATTCATCAATTGATTTTTCATCATCATATAGATCAATTTATATGTTATTTTATATACATGCACATAATCAATCTTCCTAAAACATGGTTGATCTTTGTTTGCCTTAGACCAATAAATGACACAAATCATAGTGAGATGTGCTTGAGTGTGGGTTAAGTAATTGCATTATGGGAGAACTAATATGCATTTACAATGCATATCAAAAGAAGAAAGGTGCAACTAATATGCATTTAAAATGTATATCAAAAGAAGAAAGGTGCATTGTAGAATGCATTGGGGTCATAAGAGAGGATTCATATCACTATACCAAGAATATAATAATAAAATGGGATAAAAAAGGTAAATAAAAAAAGGATACATACAATATTTAGTGAAAATAGGGGTTTTATAAATTGGGAAGGTGTATTGGATTTATATTGGCAAGGGGTTAAATAATGTGATTTTTAGAGGTATTTTCCAATATGTAGTCAAATTAAGGGTATTGTTTAGTATGTCACGAATGCACGTGCTATGTCAAAGGTTCAGTGAGTGAAGCCCCCATGCCATTTTCTTTCTTCAAGGCATCAACTAATGATAATTTTCTTCACTATTCCCTTTTAATCACTTCAAACTAATTTTTCAAACAAGACTTACGCAATTTTTCAAAAAGGCTACACACTTTGTTTTTTTTTTGTAGGATCTTGACATTGAATCTGATGTATCTATGAAATTTTAGATCTCCAAGGTCTGAAATTGCAAACTGTGGTACCCCTTTGCATCCTCTTTCCAACACCACCAGTCTGATTGAAATTGGATTCTCCAAGAAAGAGTTATGCCCAATCTCCTAAGATGACATGAAATAACTTCAATATGTTGTAACTTCTGACTCTGGAGTCCATTTGAGGAGTTCCACATACCATTGGAAATCTAACTTAGAGAACTATCCACTGGAGGGGGTCCGATTTGTCTTTGCGGGCTTTTGTTGTTGTGGATTAGGCTGCAAAATATCTACTCCTTTGTCCTCTTTTAGTGGCTTAAAACACATTTTGCAGAGGGTGACAACACAACCCTAAGCCTCTTCCTCAATCCCACTTTGTCCCAACTCAATCAACATGTTGCGCAAGGAATAAGATAGGTTAGGATATTTTGAGATTGATGTCATCTTGTCATGAGTGGATTCCATTTGTAGGTATTGTTATCTTGACATGACAGGATGATGCTCAAGGAGGATGTTAAGGAGATGACATAAGAAGACACTTGTGAACCTGGAACCACGAGGAGATCATCAAGTAAGAAAATGAGTTGACATTGGATCATGATAGAAGAAGGAAGATCAATATGACATGGAAAACTCCATATCTTTCCTGGCTTTTTGAGGTTGAAAATGTACATGCAAGATCTATCACGAAGATACAAAGATGGAAAAAAGGAGAGAAGCTTGGAATAAGCACTTTACAACAAAGTTCCATGTCATCATTTCCAAGTCACAGCTTGTCCAAGTGTCACCGTAAGATTCTTATTTGTCAATGTATTTTTCCACATCATTTGTGGATGTAATTATGTAATTTCAAAAATGAGAAAATGTTGTTGAAAATAGGAACAAGAGATTATAAAAATAGAATCAGAAATTCCAGTTTAGTTTGTCCTTGAATTAAACTGTGGATTAAAATCGAATTATTTTCTCATAGAAACTTGTAATAGGTAACTAAGTTAAGTTGACTTAGTTAACTTAGGAATTTCGAGTTGAAAGTATTTTTGTCATCATGTGTATGTTCTCCCTATTTTATAGGATTCTAGTATGAGTTAATTGTGAGTTGTAGTTAGACAACTCAATTTACTTAGTTAAGTTTAGTTAAATTAGTTCCAAATTGTTTGAGGAACTAATAGTGAGTTAACAGTTAGTTGGGTCATTAATGAACTCAACTAGTGCTACTCTAGTTAGCTGAAGATTCCCTCATCAAAAACTCATGCATGTCAAATCAGAGAAAGACCCAGTTGAGACTAGAGTGCAGGGATAGTGTCCTATTTGTTGTAGAATTTTTTGAGTTGTACAAATAGTGCATGCAATCAGGAACTAAACCTTCAAGGGATTATGCAGTTTTGGATGCACCGATTTCCATTTAAGATGGGCTAATCAACCATAGGAATTGTGCAAGGAAGTAGGGGCTTGGAGAGATGGAGAATTGGCTAAGTGTTGGCCAAGAGTTTTCTTCTGAGCTAGAGATTGATTTTACTGAGTGTTGGGATTGTTCTTGTGAGAACAAGCATTGTAATCTCATATTGAATTTCTGATTAATGCAATACAAATAGTGGGATTTTGAGTTGTGGCTTTCCCCAGATATTTATTGTGTTATGTGCCTTTGATGTTCTTCCTCTTGTCAATTATTGTTTTGCTCGATCTTTATGTGCTTTTGCTGTAAAAAGTAGAAGAAAATTCTCGTCTCTTGTTTTAGTAGATTACATAAGCTTGTGAATCTACAAGAAAATCTAAAAATGTAAGATGTGTGGAAACCCAAGGTTCACACATAGAATGTGAGGAGTCATATAAAAGCTCAAGGGTCTCATAGGATTTCGAAAAGTCACATAGGAGCTCAAAAGTCATGAGGGGAGCTCAAGAGTCACAAGGGAGGTAGAAAGTCATTTCATTTGTCATATATACACCCTCATAACTCAAGTAAAGGAAGTTTCATCTTCACTTCTCAAGTTAGGAATAGGAGAGAATATTAGTCTTTTGAGAAGAAAGTAGTTGCTTAACGTTCCACTATTGGAATTAGTGTTGTGTCATTGTGATAGTGTATCTTGGGACTTTCACTTTATAATTTGCATCTCTTGGAGTTGACACAATTTTCATGCATATATCGTGAATGATTGTAAAGTTATTCTTTCATTGCTTGTGATGTATGTTTATGTTAACACATACTAATGAAAAATGAACTATTTTGTTGGCTTTAGTATGCATCTTTGAATCATATCTTTTGTTTTCATGATCATTATTTATTTGTGAACTATTTTGCAAGATTATTAATGATTCTTTCATGTATATGTGTGCATCTTTATTAGGATAGAATTATTACTTTTCTCTTAAAGTCTCACTTTCTCTTATTTTTCGTGAAAGAACCATTATACACTTTGCAATTGAATACATCACAAGGATAAATTACTTGTTTATCTCAAAAGTATATGTGTTTCTCTTGTGTAGTTTATTACATCTAAGGAAAATCTTTAAGACAATGACAACCGACCTTATTTTTCGGTTGGGGTTCCTACTCCAAACGGTGTGAGGTCTAATTGGGACTTCATATTAGGGAAGGTGTCACAAATAGTAGCATTTGTTCTGTAGCAACACAAGAAGGTTCAATTTGGATTTTAATATTAGATTTATGCAAGGTTTTAATGAAATCTCTGTGTATTTGACCACATTAATAGAATGCATTATTACAATGCTACATTTGTTACAAAAGTGTAGAAAAGCTCCACATCATGTTTATGAATGTTGATAAATCTCACCTACTAGCACTATATGTTATGTTTGTTGAGCCTAATGAAATCATTAAAGTATAGTATCCCGCCTAATATGACGTTAAGTTGTATTATGGTGGCAATATGCACTATATGACCACTCATAATTGTGGCTAGTGCATCTACGACTAACCGATGAACTATGTAGTGCAACTACAAAGCCCCTGAAATGGATTTAGCAACGACGACGGAGGAAACACCTTAATGCAAAAGAGTGGTATGTGCAAGAGAACCTTTACTCCGCACACAACCCTGCTTTCATACACCTATTATTCCACACAACTATTTCCACAATTGGATATTGTTTTACCTATCATGCATTTTGTTCAAGGCATGATATTTGTTCAGGCCCCTTCACCCTCATCCCCCCTCGCTTACCTAATGGACCTAGCACCCCATAAGTTTTGGCATCATTAGGCAGAGCAGTAACAATGTCAAACATAACAATGTTAGTGTCGAAGCACTAACTGACAAAATGACCACACACTAAATTAGCCTTTTTTCCATTTTAAAATTATTTGTCAAGTACTGACAAACAGAGAAAAAAATGCACTCCACCAGGGATATTATGTCCCATCGAAATGATCTAGGCTGATCACAAAATGAGAAATACATTTTTCAAAAAATATAAAATTGTTTTCATAATTTAAGAAAAATCATAAATAAAAAGAAATCTCAAAAACTTCGGTTATACACCTAAAAATGACCGAAATTAATAGAGGGGTCAAAGAACTTTGACCGCAAGGCACTTGCTATAGTCAAAATATAGCAATGACTAATAAAAATTTATAAAATATGTCAAAATAATTGATCATGATATATGCATGTTGATAAAATGTATTAAAGACGTTTAATAAATTAAAAATAAAAAATTTTTTATGTAGAAATGTAAAAATATATAAATATAAATAACATTATAAATAATCAACATAAACCAATATCAACTCCAAATCTCTCATGTGTCAAGAAATATGAAATTTCTTGAGGTGTAAATTTTTTCTAAAGTTTTGCACTCATAAAAAAGTTTGCATCTTGAGAGATTTGATCTCTCTCGGGACTTGGTAGATCTAGAGTTAAGATTAATGTGATTAAAATGAATCTATGTTGGTTGTAAACATAAATGAATTTCCCTCTCCATATAAAAAATAGTTTCTTTCCATTTCACATGGGAAATGGCATATGGAAATTTGTGAAGAAATCGAGGAAATTGTAATAGTTTAGAGGTGATGTTCAGCTTCTCATGTATCAATTTGAAGACTAACGAAGCATTGAGGTACTGATCTAGTTTGTTGTATGGCTATGTTATGCTTTTCCAATTGTTTTAAGGTTACAAAATCTTCTTGTTCTCATGTTTATGTGAAAGCTTTATAAATATTTATTTTGGAATAAGCAATGTGAAAAGATTCTCCCTTGTTTATTTGTTGTTTTATTTCTACACCTGTTTTACAATTTTCTATCAAAATAAGTTGCAGATTAGAAAGTGTGTTTGAGCCATTGAACAACCCCTTTACATTTGCATTGATGAGTGGCACCCTTGGCCCAAGATGTTCTAAATCTTAAACAAAGGTGGTATAAATAAATGTGTATATAAAAGCATGCCTGTCCGATCGGCTTGTGATTTGTTCCTTGCTTCTTTCCCCTCGATGGTTGCTCTATTAGCTCTTGGTCACCTTAGCAATGGGATCTATCCTCTCCCAAACCTAAGTCACTATATAGCTGCTCCAGAATCGATTATATATCAACGTTCTAATACCAATACTTGTACACATCAAAAACCTCAACTTCATCAAGGGGAATGTGGCGAGTCGTGAATTGCCTATCCCTCCTATGTCGGGGATTCCCTAGTAAGGTGAAGATACAGAGAGAGAGGGTTTAGTGCATTTTGTTTAGCGGAAAGATGGTTATTCCTTTCTTTTTGTCAGAAGATTAACTCTCTTCACAAATATTGTGTCAAAGATGAGTAGGGCTCATATGGAAGTACGAAGGTTGTTTTCTTTTTTAGTGAAATAACCATAATTAGTCTTTCCTTGACTCGCAACTACTAATCTCAATCCTCTAAAGCCTATAGCTATTATTATATCAGATCATATACCAATTTAATTATACAAATATATCATAATTTAGGTATGAAAGTTATGCCCCAACGTAATGCTCACACCATATCACCCCATTTCCGTGTTCCTCTTCTTCCTTTCCTTTTATTCCCTCATCGTTTTGTCCATTCCCATTTTTTTCCATATGCTACAATTTATGTTTTGTTAATGCTTACTCTTCATACATCACATAAAGCCTCGACTCCATAGCCTTCGCAATCCTGCTTAGAAATACCTCCGTATGTTAGAGGAGCCAATCTATAGAGAAGAAGAATCACTGAGTTGACGTTTGGTAGCTTTCTTGAGATATACAATGCTGACACCCTGGCTGCTTGGGCCTTTACACTTTTGTGGCTGCTAACTTTTGTTATAACACTGCCCTTGAAAGCTCCTCTACTAAATCTGCAGTGGTTTTGTTGGTCATCTTTCTCCTCTTGATTTGTGTTATCTCAATGCCGCATGGTCATGATAAAGGGTATCATGTATATTACATTTTCCCTTTTCATCACTTGGTGATTATTTGTGATTGGTCTATTATCCTAATCAAAATGATGCCGGTGCTCAACAGCCTTGTCTTGTTGAAATATTAATTTCCAACTGCCCGCATTAACTCTGGAAAACCACTTCACAAAACCACTTCAGAAAAAGACAAATTATTTCGCACCACTTTTGGTAAAAAGTTGTTTTTGTCAGAGGGCCTCCGAACACCCCGACTAGCTGCCACGCGTCTAGTGTACGGACACAAAACCACCCACTCCCCGGAAGCTAAAGTTCGATTATTTTGTGAGAGGTTGGTGTGCGAATTGCGTCCGATCAGGTCAATGGACAATCATCTTCAACAACCTGCCAGAAAGTTAATTTTACTTTTACTGCACGTTTTATTTAATGTATTTAATGAATGTGTCATTGACTTAGGTAAAAACTTTATGTTTTCATACGGCATGTATGGGCCCGAATTTAAAGATAGGTATGGGTAAGTCAACCTATCATTAAATGTTTTTTTTGGTTTTGGTATATGTTTTGTTTTAGTCTTCATTCGAATATGTATTGTAATTGCACACGGGAGAAGAAGGTTTGCAGCAGCGAAAAAGAACAAAAAAAACACAGCAGTGTAAAAATGAAAAAGACCCTCGACAGTGAATGATTTTTGGATTCCTTCATACAGGTCCATGTATTGGTTTGTTGAAACGAATGGGATGCCAATGTTTTTTTTATTTTGAATATGAAAGGTGAAATCCAGAGCATTTCTAATGTAATGAAAAATTTCACACAGTGGTGAATGTGAATTTTTTTTTATTTTACAGCAGTAAGCTTATGTAAGAAATTTTTACAACATATGTAAGAATTTCATTTTACAGTGGTAAATGAGTAAATGTAAAAGGTCTTTTACAGCAGTAAATGTGAATGTAGATTTTACACAGCAGTGTAAAAATCAATTGTAACAGAGGAAAAATAATTTTGTCTTTGGGTGAAAAGTTTTTGGGTGAATCCCTCTCAGCAAAGAGGATGAATATGTATCAGTAAATTTGTTTTAATGAATAGAAATATTTTATGGTGGTGCAATACTCTGTTCTCAGTTAATTTTTTTTTAAGCTTCCCTGTGCAAAAAGATCCTGGAGTAAAGGAAAAGGAAACAGAGCATTTCCTCTGTGTGCTTGAATTGTTTGTTTTTGGGATTTTACCAGAAAAATCCCCAACAGTGGTATTAGAGCAGGTTTAGGCTCTTTGAAGGTGACAAAGAAGCTGAAAGGAGGAGTCTTTTGTTGCAGCAGTCAGTTGTTTTAAAATACAGTCAAGAAATTGAAGCATAACTAAGGATGCAAGGAATGGCCAGCACAAGCACTGGTATGGGTATGTTTAACCCAGCTCCCACAGTTTAATGGGAAAAACTATGACTATTGGGCAATAACCATGAGAGCCCTGTTTGCCTGTCAAGATTTATGGAAATTAGTTCAAGATGGTTTTGAAGAACCAGTAGATGAAAATGAGTTCAATAGATTAACTCCAGCAGAGAAGGATCTGTTGAAGAGCAATAGAAAGAAGAATTCAAAAGCCCTTGTGTTTTTGTATCAAGTAGTGGACCAGAGTGTGTTTCCAAGGATAGCAGCAGCTAAGACATCCAAAGAAGCATGGCAAACCCTCAAGACAGCCTATCAAGGCATGGAGAAAGTG
>APFE031058344.1:0-16134 GCA_000404065.3 Pinus taeda
GAAGCCTCTACCAACAATCTAGGAAGGATAAGGAGGTTCAAAGAGAAAGTCATAAGGAGTCTCAAGCTAGAGGGAAGATGGAAAGGAAGGACATCACTGCAAAAGAGATAGACAAGCAATCAAATCTATTTAGTTTAGAGAACGAAATCTCCAAATTGAAAGTTTCAATTCCTCCCACTGAATTAGTAAAGAATGATAAGTACAAGTTTCAGATTGCTAAAACGTTGAAGGTAGACTAGATGTGAGACACAGTCAATGTTTCCGATGATGAGCTTGCAATTTTGTTTGGTCCAGCGTTAGAGGGAAGTCCTGAAGATAGTGGAATCCCACCTTTCTATTGTAGTCTAAAACTTCATGATTTTATCCTTCATAATGTCATGCTAGATTCCAATGCCTCACATAATCTTATGCCAAAATTTATTATGGACAAACTAGGATTGAGTATCACCCGACCTTATCATGACCTCTATTCATTTGATTCGGGAAGAGTAAAATGTCTTGGCCTTATCAAAGACTTAGTAGTGTTCCTGGACCAAATTCTGGCCAAGAATGTGCTGATGGACATAGTGGTCGCTGATATTCCTCCTCGATTTGGCATGTCGCTCTCACAGTCTTGGGGGGGCGATGCTGAAAGGAACCTTACAACTTGATTTTTCATATGCTACTATTCCAGTATTTGGGCAGCTTAGAAAACTATATAGGGAGAAGAAGATGAAATTCATGATTAGTAGCAAAGAAAAACCAATTAATCACCCCATCCATGCTGTACATACCGATCTAGACTCTTTCATTTTGTATAGTGATATGAATTCAGTAGATGATGATAGTCAGCTTGTAGAAATTTCAGAAGTTAAGGATGTTATAAGTAGTGCACATAAAGTTTTGATTGCTGAAGAAAAGGAAAAGAATGAAGAGTGTTTTCAGCTAGAAAATTCTCTTGAAAAGATTGCTGAGTCAGTGCAAAAAACCGAGATTATTGAGACAGTGAGTCATCCTCTGAAAAATCAAACAGTTCAACTTTCTAAAGTCTTGTTTTTGGATGAAGAAGATGGTCTTTGGACCATGGAGTTTGATGGTGCGTTGGGGAAAGAAGGAGTTGGGATTGGCATGTGGATTCATGGTCCATTACATCATTCATGTAAAATTCCACGCAATGTAAGAATGAGTTCTTATAAGTTGGCCTTTGGTTGCTCAAACAATGAAGCAGAATATGAAGCACTGATTGTTAGCCTTAAAATTATGAAAGAGTTGGAAGCAAATAAAATTTTAGTTTATGACAACTCCGAGTTAGTAATCAAACAAGTGAAAGGGGAATACCAGGCCAAGCATCCAAGAATGAGAACTTATCGTAATGCTGGCCTTGACATTCTTCATTTTTTTATTTTATTTTATTTTTTATTTTTTTATTTTATTTATTTATTTATTTATTTATTTATTCAGAATATACTTTGTCTTTGATTCCTAGAACTCAGAATATTATGGCTGATTCTCTTGCTACTGCAGCTAGTGTGGTGAAGATTCCCATTCGCTCCAATAAGAAGTATTCAATTCATGTTAAGCATTGCCCAACTGTCCCTAACAATTTGCGATATTGGCAAGTGTTTTGGGATGACAAACAGATCAATAATTTTCTGCAGATGGAAGATGAATTCCTGAATTCCCGTATTGATGATGTATTTGATGAGAATGATCGAGAAATTGAAGTAACTAAGATTGAAATATTGCAGCTGAAAGAAAATAACATTCCACGAGGTCTCGTGCCTTTGGAAGAGTTATTTGATCGTGATGATGTTGCTAAAAATCCTACCATGGTTCCCACAAAGAAAGGTGTTGAAGATGTGAACATTGGTACAATAGACAAGCCTAAAATGGTCAAATTGTCAAAGTCTTCATATCCTGAGATGAAAAGTAAGTACATTGCTTTAATGGCATAATTTTCTGATGTATTTGCTTGGGACTATTCAGATTCAAAGGTGTATGATAAGAACAACATTCAACACACTATACCAGTTAAGCCTGATCAAAAGCCATTTTGCCAGAAGTTGAGGAGGATAAATCCTAAGCTGCTGCCATCCATCGAAAAAGCGGTAAACAAGCTTTATAAATATGGTATTATAGTTCCTATTCGATTTTTTGAATGGATGTCCAATCTTGTGCTGGTGAGAAAGAAGATCGGGGAGATTTGTTTTTGTATTGACTTCAGTGATTTAAACAAAGTATCCTTAAAGGACAATTATCCCCCACTGAAGATGGATTATATTCTTCAGAGGGCAGTTGGGTCTTCCAGGATGTCATTGCTTGATGGATATTCTGGGTACAATCAGATTTTGGTACATAAGGATGATCAGTTGAAAACAACCTTCACAACACCATGGGGTACATTCATGTACACTAAGATGCCATTTGGATTAAAGAATGCAGGAGTGACATTTCAGCTGGCTATGGACATAGCTTTCACCAATGAAAATGATGTATATCTGTATGATCTCAAAGTTTTTTCTAACTTCAATGAAGACCATTTACATCATTTAAGACTTGTCTTTCAGAAATGCAGAAAATTTGGCCTATCACTAAATCCAAAAAAGAGCTTATTTTCCATTGAAGAAGGTAAGCTGCTGGGGCATATTATCTCCAAGGATGGCATTCGCATTGACCCTGCAAGATTTCAAGCCATTCAACAATTAGATTTCCCAAGGAACAAAAAAGAAATTTAGTCATTTATTGGGAAAATCAACTTTTTGAGGAGATTCATCCCCAAGCTCACTGAACATTTGAGAGGAATGACAGACATGTTGAAAAAGGACAATGAGGTAAAATGGTCTCTAGATGCCAAGAGGTCTTTCAATGCAGTTAAATTTGCATTATCTACTGCTTCTACTTTGATCAATGTCGATTATACTTCAGATGTCATCATATTTTCATTCGCCTCAGAGCATACCTTAGCAGTTGTCCCAATGCAAAAGAAAGATCTGAAAAGTGAAGAACCTACAACATTTTTCATTGAAACAATAAGGGATGCAACTATGAAATACAATATAATTGAGAAGTAGGTTTTGGCTTTGGTGAAAGCGCTCAAAGATTTCCGAGTATACATTCTGCATTCTCACACCATTGCTTATGTTCCGACAACAACTGTAAAAGAAGTTCTTATGCAGATAGATCACAACCATGTTAGAATATGATTTGGATATAAAACACACAAATCTCATCAAGGGACAAGGTTTGGCCAAGCTCATGGCGGAATCTAATTTGCATGCATTAGATATCAATCTGATTGCTGTCCTTTCTGAAGAGGAAGAAGTATATTCACAGTTGTAGGTGTCTGACATGTTCACTTCATCTCCATGGTACTCCGACATAGTTTATGTATTGCAACATTTAAATCCTCCATTGGAAGTACCCAAAGGTAAAAGTAGATCCTTAAAGTTGAAAGCTTCAAAATATTGCATTCTTGATGGTGTTTTGTTTTGGAAGGATCCGGGTGGTGTGTTGCTGAAATGTTTAGTTGAAAATGAAGCAAAGGATGTAATGAGAGATTTCTACAAAGGAGATTGTGGTGGCCACCTTTTCTAGAAAACCACGACAAACAAAATTTTAAGAGCTGGTCTTTATTGGTCTACTCTTTTTTCTGATGTATATAAAACGATGATGAGTTGTCATGACTATTAGATTTTTCAGGGAAAAAGAAAACTTTTACCATTACCCTTGTAGCCCGTTTCAGTTATAGCTCCCTTCCAACAATGGGGTCTTGACTTATCGGGGAAATCCATCCTTCATCGTCCGCACAACACAATGGATCCTAACAACCACAGACTATTTTACAAAATAGATTGAGCCAATCCCAACCAAACAAGCTACTGATTCTGTTATCACTCAATTTATTGAATCTGATATCTTGTCTAGATTTGGCTGTCCGCAGAAGATAATCACCGATAATACTGCTGCTTTCAACTCCAAGAAGATGGTGGAGTTTTGTGAAAGTATCATATTGTATTGGGACATTCTACTGCCTATCACCCACAAGGGAATGGTCTGGCTGAATCTTCCAACAAATCTTTGATCAACATCATCAAGAAAGTTTTAGAAGTAAATAAGAAAAACTGGCACAAAAAGCTCATTAATGCCTTATGGACGGACAGAGTCAGTACTAAAAGATCCATAGGTATGCCTCCTTTTCAGTTGGTTTATGGGATTGATATTGTTTTTCCCTCATCCTTTGCTATCCCGGTCATGAAAGTTCCGTAGGAATTGGACAACGAAACAAATGATATGCAGCGAAGAATAAGTTAGATGATCAATTTGCAACAAACTAGGGAGGAAGTTTTTCAAAAACCTCTAAACTTCAGGAAAGAATAAAAAATATTTACGATCACAAGACAAAAGAAGACAATTTCAACCTTAGGTGATGTGGTTCTTCGTTGGGATGCAAGAAATGAAGAAAAGGGAAAACATGGAATGTTTGAAAATTTATGGAAAGGAAAGTACAAAATCTTAGCTTTCAAAGGAAAGAATGATTTTCTATTGGAGGAAATGAATGAGGAAGATTATTCATGAGGAGCGATCAATGGTAGGCTTCTCAAGCACTACTATACCTGAAGAAATGTCTGCAAATTTTCATTACCATTGTATATACCAGTTTACTTTTCATGTCTAAGTGTGAAGTGGCTATCATAGAGGTTTGAAGCTTGAGGAGAAGGCCTTAAGGCTTCTTTGATCAGCTGCTAGTTTTATTTTTTCTTTTAGGGTAATGTCATATTAGATAGTCTGTCAGCTTTTAGTTTGAGTCTAGTCTTTTGCATTTTAACTCCATTGCCCAATGAATAAGGCTACCTGGTCTACGGTGTTCTTGAAACCTCCAAGGAGCTGCCATCCCCAACTGGAGCCAGTGTTAGTGTCAGTTAGTTCTACCTGTCACCAGTAATCAAATATGCTTTTACCAAGTTTAGTTAGGGGTCTAAAGGTCAAATTTTATCATGTCACTAGGTTTTCAGAATAAAATTTGGTCACTGGTCAGTTTGTCTAGGATTCTCTATTCTCTCAAGAATTTCACACGCTGGTCGCTTACATCACTCAGATGAGTGTTTCATCATAAAGAGAATATCATCATCATGTCTGTCATCACCATCATGATTTCACTCAGTCTAATGTCTCCATTAGGTCATTAGGTTTTCAAGGTTACCAACACTTTCATTTCATGCATAAAAATCCAACATAGGATGAGTTGTGATAAACAACTCTTTTTAATAAATTCTGATGTAATTTCATAAGTACTTCATCGCTGTAGTTTCAAGGTTCCAAAAGAAAGAAGGTTCATTGTTCAAAGAATATAAAAAGAAGTCCAGGTTACAAATGTCCAAGGTTGTCAAGTTAAAAAAGAATGAAAGTCATGTTTGAAATAGACATGTAGGGCCCATTATCACTCAAAGGAGAATCATGGCATGTCTATAAAAGCCCAAAAAGTCTCATACACACTTCATTTACATCCCTATCTCATTTGGTTATCGAGCTCATTCCTCCTTAGGTGAGAAAACACAGGGTTTTCAGCTCAAATTGGCAAAATTTCCTTGGCGTTGCACATAGAAACATTGCACTGCGTTTCTGGAAGAGGCGTTGCACTTAGAAGCAATGCGTTGCGCTTTGGCATTGTGCACCGGTGAACTGCGCTGCGTATTATAATAATGCTATTTAGTGTTTAATGCTCATTCTTATTAGTTGTTTCTTTTTTTATCATTTTAGTAGTTTCTTAGAAGAAACTGGCTGTTTCTATTTCCTAATAGAAACTTGATGTTTCTATTTCTGTAAATATCTCTGTATTACTTATTGAGCTTCATTTGCTCATGTAAATCAATTTAATTCATTCATTCATTATGGTATCAGAGCTAAGTTAGCTTTTCGAAATAATTATTCAGTGTGTGAAAAATTCTGTGTTTCATTTCAAAACTGCTTTCTAGGGGTCTACATCTGAGTGCTTGTTTGCACGCTGGTTGACGCTGTTCAAACTTGAGAGCGGTTCTCCGTTTTACCTGATGTTGTTGCTTGTTGAATCGAGGATGGAATCTGTTTGGGGTTTCACTATTACCCTTCTCGTTCCTTAGTCGTATTTGGACTCAAGTCGCTAGATTTATCAGCCGAGGAGATATTCAATAGCCATCCAAGACTCGCCTATCCTATCTCGAATGCACTTCAAAGCTCTCGGCTGCTGCTGCAGCTACCACAGAACGACTGCTAGTTTACGAGCGGAAAGCATTTTTTTCTCCACGCTTCCTTCGCTTTGCGCCTGTGCCAGAGAACACATTGCATGATCGATTCTCGTGAACCGTCCAACTCGACGCAGGCGTAGCACTGGGCCCACTGTTCCAGACATCCGGGTCTAACCGAGGGTCGTGAAAACGATCCCTTTGAAGCTCGTTTCTCTCCGCTCGAAGCCGGGAAAGCTGCGGGCTGGTGTCGTTTGAAGCCGAGTCCATAGTTGGAAGGGCCATGCTCATTGATCACTGTTAGGGTCTTTTGTTGAAACAGAGTTGTTATTCTATGCGGCAGATTGAAATACTGGAGGAGCCACATACATCTCAAGCGATTGATCTCTTCTAGGATTGGAGGGTTGTTTACCTCTCAGTAACGTGGAAAGAAGCTGCGGGCCTGTCGGATGCTGAGCAGACGCCTTGCCTTCTTAACGGCTTCCTTTGCGCTACTCAGAGCCAATGATTGTAAAATCTGCGTGGAAGAATCAGTTTTTTGGCATTCCTTCATATTTACACCAGTATCTGTCAATTATTGTCCGGATCAGCCGACATCCGCATTGAAATCCGTGTAGGATTTTTTTTTTTGGTCTTGGAAAACGTGCAAATGGCCTCGTTAACCAATCTAATGTTAGAAGGTAGTTAGCGCTTTAATGATACCAATTATAACATTTGGAAACATAGAATGTTGACCAATTTTGAATATAGGCGTCTTGACCAGCTCGTTTTGGGCCAAGAACTCTATCCTGGTACCGCTAGTGTTCATCAAGATAAGTTTGATGATCAAAATCGAGAAGTTGTTATGCTTCTCAAACTCTCCGTAAGTAATGATCAATTACCACAAATTCCTTATGGCAAGACAACTGCCAACATCTAGCAACATTTGAAGGAATTGCATGAGACATCCGACAAAAGCAGAGCTTTTTTTCTCAAGAATCAGTTGTTCTCCATCATAATGGAAGAACATATGTCTTTACAGGAACACCTTAACAAGATTAAAGACATTCAAGATCAGCTTGATGCCATTGGTTGGACAATGGAGGAAGAAGATATGGTAGTCATCACTCTTAAAAGTCTACCAAAACCTTATGAGCACTTCATAGAAACACTCAACATTACCTCCACTAATGTTGATATGAAGTTTCTAGAGTTATGCACCAAGCTCATGCAGCAGGATCGTTGGAAACAATTGTTTGGTAGCGGTGCTTCATCAACCCCCTCAGAAAATGCTTTTGCTCCCAAATATCTGTGTTCTCAGTCTTTTCAGCAGAAAGGTTCTTCTCAGCCTTTTGACCCTGCTAGGAAGAAAAATGTGCAGTGTAATTACTGTCACAAGTTCAGCCACATGAAGAAAGATTGTCGACAGAGGATTGCTTCTGAATAGAAGAAACATGGAGGGCCCCATTAGACAACGAATGTTGCAGAACATTCATAGTAGACAGAATCTGCCTTTTACGCCTTTATGGCTAAAAGGTCTTCAGATCATGTTCCGTCTTCAGCCTGGTACATTGAATCTGGTGCATCATGCCATTTCTCTCATAGGCGTGACTGGTTTATTGACTTCTCACCCTTCAGTGATTCCGTGGTATTCGGCGGAGGTGAAGAGTACACAGTGGTTGGCAGAGGTACAGTTTTGATCTAGTCTGGTGGGCACACACTCATCTCCCTAAATGTGTACTATGTTCCTGGTATGGAAATTAATCTGCTGTCTGTCAACCAGATTATGAGGAACTCTCCTCAGCTTGATGTAGTGTTCAGTGCGCACAAGTGCTCCATTATCGACAGGGAGACTAGTCTTACGGTTGTTGTTGGCCTAGAGGATCATGGTCTATACAGGCTTCTTGACACTGGTGATTCTCTAGAAGTGGCTCTAGCAGTTCGTGTTTCTCCCATTAGCACTCTGTGGCATCAACGATATGGGCATCTAAACATGCAGTATCTTTCTCAGCTCTCTTGGGAGGGACTTGTGTCAGGCTTACCTGATATTCAAACTCAACAGTTGGGAGTATGCGGTGCCTGTCAAGCTGGCAAGCAACATCAGTTTTCATTCAAGGATGGAAAATCTTGGTGCGCATCTAAGGTACTCCAGTTAATTGATGCTGATATTTGTGGTCCTATGAATACATCTTCTATTACTGGTTGCAAATATTTTTTGCTTATTGTAGATGATTTCAGTAGAAAGATGTGGGTGTATTTTCTAAAATATAAATCTGATGTATTTAGTATCTTTCATAAGTTTAAATCCTTAGTTGAAAAAGAGTTTGGCTGTAATATCATGACTCTTAGGACATATAACGGGGGGGGGGATTTTGTTCTTCTGCTTTCTCCAAATTTTGTGAGACTCATGGCATCAAACGCCAGTTAACTACACACTACACTCCTCAGTAGAACAGTGTTGTCGAACACCGCAACTGTACGGTTGTTGAACTGGCCCGTTCCATGTTACAACACAGGAGTGTTCCGAACAAATTCTGGGTGGAAGCAGTATTTACTGCTGTCTATCTTCTTAATCGATCACCTACTCAGGATGTTAAAGGGAAGACTCCCGAAGAGGTTTGGTTTGGCCGTAAGCCTAAGATCAGTCACCTCAAAGTATTTGGTTTTGTTGCATATGTTTGGATTACAGTTGCTAAGTGCTCTAAGTTGGATTCCAAAAGCCAGAAACTCATGATGACAGGGTACAATGATCATCACAAGGCCTATAGGCTGATAGATATAGCCACTGGTTGTCTTAGCTTCAGTCAGGATGTAGTATTTGATGAAGATAGAGGATTCTTTCAGTCTCCTCCTTTTGAGCAGTGTTCCAAGGATCATCCTCACAGTGTTGTTCTTCCGGTAGGTCCACCTGATGGGAGGGATGATGGATGATGCAACATCAATATTTGATGATACAGTACCTGAGCTTCCTTCGGAAAATAACCCTCCTCTTGCTGCTCCTATTGTTCTTGAGCCTTCATCACCTCCTCTTGATATTGGTTCCTCTACTCTCCGGCCTAAATGGTGGGCTAAAACCATTAGTGATCTTCGGGATAATGAGCTCCTTGAAGGTAGAACTTCTAGACAAGAGCAAACATCAATCTACAGTAAATTTTGCTCTTATGGCTAACCTGCATAGTATTTTTGAGCCTCAAACCCATTCAGAGGCTAAGGGTACATCTGAGTGGGAACAGGCTATGGAAGCTGAATTCCAAAGTCTTCAGAAGAATCACACGTGGACCCTTTCTGATCTTCCTGCAGGGAAAAAGCCCATCAGCTGCAAATGGGTGTATAAAGTGAAAGACAAAGCTGATGGAACCCTAAACAAGTATAAAGCTCGTCTTGTTGCTTGAGGGTTCTCACAGGAGGAAGGCATCGACTATGAGGAGACCTTTGCTCCTACAACCAAGATGAGTACCATACAACTTGTCCTTTCCCTAGCAGCTCAGTTCAATTGGAAAGTTCATCAGATCGATGTAAAGAGTGCTTTCCTAATTGGTGACTTACAAGAAGAAGTCTACATGACGCAACCTCCAGGATTCAAGGTTGCCGATCAAGAACATAAAGTGTGTAGATTAGTTAAAGCACTCTATGGATTGAAACAAGCTCCTCGACTTGGTACATGAAAATTGATCAGTACCTCACAGATCATGGCTTTCAGCAGAGCCCATCTGATGCAAACCTGTATATCAAGCATACTGATGATGATATTTTGTTTGTGGTTGTCTATGTGGATGACCTTATCATTACTGGCAGTTCAACACATTTGATCCATGGGATCAAACAAGATTTGTGCAACACCTTTGATATGACAGATTTGGGACTCCTTCATTGCTATCTAGGGTTTGAAGTCTGGCAGACTGAGAACAACATCTTTCTCTTTCAGTCCAAGTATGCCAAAAATCTTGTGGACAGGTTCAGAATGCAGGATTGCAAACCTGCCATGACTCCTATGGAACTAGGGCTCAAACTTTCAGCGCAGTCAGCCTCACCCCTTGTGGATGAAACTTTATTCAGACAATTAGTGAGTAGCCTCATCTACCTCACTGCCACTAGACTTGACATCAGTTTTGCAGTGAGCTATATTTCCTGCTTCATGTCAGCTCTTAAGGCTGATCATTGGATAACAGCGAAGCATGTGCTGCGTTATGTGCATGGCACTCCTGATTATGGACTTCTGTACACTCAAAGTTTCGATCCTATACTTAGTGGTTACACAGATTCTGACTGGGCCGGTTTGGTTGATGACTGTAAATCTATTGCTGGGTATGTGTTTAGTCTAGGATTCGGTGTTGTCACCTGGACTATTAAGAAGCAACAGGAAGTGGCTCTCTCCTCAATAGAAGCAAAGTATTGGGGAGCAGTTAAGGCATCTTGTGAGGCAGTTTGGCTTCGACATAGGTTTGCGGATATGCATGTTTTCTAGACAGGTCCTACTCCCTTGTTATGTGATAATCAGGGAATGCTCAAACTTGCCAATAATTCAGTCTTTCATGAACGAACAAAGCATGTAGAAACCCATTGTCACTACATTCGCCAGCTTTTTGAAGATAGATTTTTTCAGTTGCGATATGTTCCCACAACAGAGCAGCTCGCCGACATCTTCACTAAGCCCCTTGGTCTTGATAAGTTTGTAAAATTCAGAGGGTCTATCGGTGTTGTCAATAGATTGAGCATTAAGGGAGGGTATTAGAATAATGCTATTTAGTGTTTAATTCTCATTCTTATTAGTTGTTTCTATTTTTATCATTTTATTAGTTTCTTAGAAGAAACTGGTTGTTTCTATTTCCTAATAGAAACCTGATGTTTCTATTTCTGTAAATATCTTTGTATTACTTATTGAGCTTCATTTGCTCATGTAAATCAATTTAATTCATTCATTGATTACTACGCATAGGATAGAGTCTCTCGAAACTCACAGAAAATCGCCCAAATAAAAAATTTGAGCTTGCATTCCAGTTTCTTATTACTGTAAGCCATTTAAGAAGTAAGTACACTCATTTCACTCCCTCTTTTTCTTTGGCAAAACAAATAAATGATGGTGAGTTTAGTCCTCTAGGGTTTGTATGAATTTCATGTTTTAAAGCTTGCAAATGATCAGCGGGAACTTTCAAACCTTAGAAATTTCTATCCCTATACCTCTGTTTGCATACAAATCACCATCCCATCCACCAAACAAACCATTTCCCTTCAGTTTACTTCACCTTCCTACAAACCCTAGCTCTTATCTATCAAATTGAGCAGTTTCCCTAGCTGGCACTGTTTTTAAATTTTCTTGCTCATTTCCCTCCATTTAACTTCCTAAAGATTTCTAAAATTCCTGTCCATCTCCCAAAATTTCCCTTCCCTAACTCCTTCATTTCACCACTTCACTCATTTCTCACTGTTTTTTCCATTTTAGGGTTTTCAAAATGGAAGGAGATTCTACACTCTCAGAAAAGAGAAAACATCATAAAGGGTGGAGGATTCTGAGGTACGAGCCCACAAACTGCAATGAGATCAACTCTTCACCATTCATTAGACAATGCTTTGAAGATATTAACTGCCTAGGGTTTTGTCAAAGAGTGGGTGAGGTAGGTTTTCTTGAGCAACTCACTGATTGGATTACCACCAATCTGAAAGGAGAAAAAACCACCATAGTAGGGATTGATTTCACATTCTCAGTTGCTGCCATCTCTCTTGCCACAGGGATACCAAATCATGGGGAGTATTGGTTCAAAGGCATGAGCTTAGACCTTGAGCAATACAAACCTTTCTTGAAATCACCCTACAGAGAGGCTCATTCACACATCATTCCATTCAGATACTTGTTGGAAAAGTATGCACCACTAATGAAGGTCGTAATGAAGTTTTTAACTTGTGAGGGGAGATTTTCTAGATTGTATCAATACCACATTAGGCTGCTAATGCATTTCACAGCTGTGAAACCTCTTAACTTGTGTAACTACTTGTGTAGAAGTCTCATCAAAATGTCTGAAAAGGTGCAAATGAAAAATAAAGAGCATTGCCCTAACGTTTTCCATCACAGTTTGATAAAGGTTGTAGTCCTCCATCAGTGGGAAGAAAAGAACATAGCATGGGATACCTTCATTGAAATAGCCTTGCAGAGGCATGAGACTACTTCACCAAGCCATCACCAAGACACATCAATGCAACCTATGAAGGTAGGGTCATCAAGAAAATTAGAGGAGGTTCCCAAGTCACCAAAACCTGAGGTGACCAAAACATACCAGAGAGGAAAAAGACTTGTGTTTACTTCTCAAGTTGAGAAAAGGGCCAAGCCTTCTACATCAGCACAACATGGATCACATTTACATGACGAGGAACTAATTGAGCACGATTTTGACCTAGTTGAATTGGAGGCAATAGATGAGCTTTCAACCTTGCAACGAGCTATCAAGGAGAAGGATTCCTAGATCAGGGAGCTCCTAGACAATTTGGCAAGGGCCAGATTTATTATTTTTTCCCTGAGCAAGAAAACAATCAAATAAAAGCCAAACAACTAATAATGGAAAAAGAGCAATCCAAGATGTTGAAGCAAGAGGTCAAAGGTAAAGCAGTGTTAGAGCATGATGAGCGTGATGAACAAGAAAAGTAGGTTGGAAAGAAGAGGCCTAGGACAAAGGGTCTCAAAAGAGCATTGCAGAAGGAAAAAGACCAAAACCTACTAGATGAAGACATGAATATTGAAGACATAATTTCTATGGAAATCAATGAAGAAAGAGAAGATTGGCTAGGCAAAATCAATGGCCATCTAGAGAAGCTTCTTCACACGGCTAACAGGGACAACAGGATGTTGAGGCACATGGCCCACCACTACCAAACCAGAAACAAGATTTGCAACATCAAGGTCAAGCAAATGCAAAACAAGCTATGGAAACCCTGAAAGGAAAATATGAGAGGGACAATTTGGAGATGCTTACTGAAGCATCCATGGGAGCATAATATACCTCATTTGGCACTTTTGGACCAATTTTGGGAGTTTTTGAGCATTTTTGGTTTTTGGCAAAATTTGGTGCAAAATTCAAAAAATACAAGGTGTTGCGCTTTATCCTTAGAGCTCCAAATGACAAGTGGCTTGCAATTTTAGAAAGCTAATGACCTCCTCTCAAAACCCATTTCCTCATATTTTTCAGGCGTGACTCAGATTTTGAGAAAAATGGGTCAAAAATCAACATTTTACCCCTCTTTTTGATAGGTGTTGTGCTTTTGGAGACGCCTTGGGAGAATCAATTTTTGGAGGCCTTCCAATGGGTCATTTTCAAAAGTTCAAGATGTTTTGGAAACTAGACAGACAAGGCTAGTTTAACGCTCTTTCAGATTTCAAATTTGACTTCAGGAAGGCCCCTAAAAGTGGCCTCAAACTTGGCGCTATGCTTCTGCAATTTTAAGAGATTTTAATTAAACATTCCACTGTGTAATTTCTCAGATTTTCTAGTTTGACTTGGTCAAAGGTAAATTGATAATGAAACTTCAGTAGTTCGAAGTATAGATGATGTAATCATGAATACATTAGCATGATAGGTTGCTTTTATGTTTAATTAGGCTTCATAAATGAAGCAAAACTCAAATCAAAGTCTAAGAGAAGAGTTTGTTTTTGACCTTCTCACTCTCACTTGTTGGTTGAAATACTCTTGGAAACTGTTCCACGACTCATGGATTCGACCCTTGAAGGCGGGGAAACTGTTTATTTGAGTTTATATGTATCATTTCTTATTCAGAGAGAACGATTGGACTTCGGAGGGGAGGATTTGTATCTAATGCTTTCGCTTAGCTAATCAAAGGAGCAGTTACAACTAATTTTCAGGAATTCATGTGCGATGAGTTTGTGATGTTGTTTTCTTTCTATATAAGTTTCTCCCACTTGTTGTTTTCTTTCCATAGGGGGCCACAGGAGAGGTTAGTCATTTATCCAGCCCTGCAACGCCCATTGTTTCTCTACACCAAGAGAACTTCTCAGAGCTCATAGATTTTGTGAATGCATCTGCAGTATTCTTCAAAGTGTCTACCTTTACCTGCAACACCTTTTTGTCTTCTATCATATCCCTCCCAAAGTGATACTAAACATCAATGTGCTTTGTCTTTGAATGGTAAGTAGGGTTCTTTGCTAAGAAAATTGCACTTTGGCTATCACATTCTAGCCGTATAGCTCCCTCTACTAACCCCATACTTGAACACAATCTCCACAACCAAACTGTTTTCTTGCTTGCATGAGTGGCTGCCATGTATTTTTCCTCTGTAGTTGATAGTGCCACTACAGATTGTTTCTTACTCATCCAACTAACTGCACCTCCAAATAGGTTAAAACACATACCCACTTGTAGATCTTCTCTGATCAGTTCCAACCAGTCCGCAATGACAAAGCCAAACGGATATCCAAACTCCTGTCATCTTGGTCTTCCTTGGTAAACACAACCATAATCACTAGTGCCATGCAAAATTACCTGAAAACTGCTTCCACTGTTGTCCAATGCTCCTTCCCTGGTTTGACAATAAACCTACTCAATACTCCCACTGCATGTGCAATGTCTGGTCTAGTACAGACCATTGCATACATCAGGCTACCGACTGCACTTGCATATGGAACACAGGACATGTCCTCTTCCTCTTCTTGTGTCTTGGTACACTATTCAACAGATAATTTTACACCTACAGGCATAGGAACCTTCACTGGTTTACTATCTTGCATATTAAACCTCTGTAGTATTATCTCGACATACTTCCTCTGGTTTAACCAGAGCTTCCTCTTTGCCTGATCTCTTTTAATTTCCATGCCCAAAAAATAGTTTGCAACACCAAGATCTTTCATGTCGAATTTGGAGGACAATGAGTCTTCAAATCTTGGATAATTTCTTTGTCATTTTCAACCAGCAACATATCATCCACATACAAGACTAGATAAATAACACGACCACCAATTTTAAAATACACAACGGTGATTTGCCTTGCTTCTAGTGAAGCCAAGTCCATGTATAAATGTATCAAATTTATGATACCACATCCTTGGTGACTGTTTTAACCCATACAAAGACTTCTTTCACTTGCATACCAGTCCTTTCTTACCCTTCACCACAAAACCTTTAGGCTGCTTCATGTAGATCTCCTCTTCTAGATCCCCGTGAAGAAATGTTGTCTTCACATCCATCTGTTCTACCTCAAAATCAAAAGAAACGACAACAGATAGAAGTAATCTAATAGAAGCTAGCTTGGCAACAGGAGAAAAAATATCACCAAAATCAATTCCCGACACCTTGGAATAACCTTTTTCTACCAATCGAGTTTTGTATTTCTCCACCTTTCCTTTTGCATTTATCTTCTTCTTGAACACCCATTTGCTGCCAATGGGTTTCCTTCCAGCCGACAACTTCACCAGATCCCAAGCCTCATTTTTGTGCAAAGATGCCATTTCATCAACCATGCCCTCTTTCCAGAGTTTGCCATCCTCTGAATCTACTGCTTCCTTCATAGTTCTGGGATCATCATTAGTAACAGATAAAGCAAAATTTCAACAGAAAGCAGATGGACTATACCTTTCTGGTTGCCTTCTTTCTCGAACTGATCTTCTCACACCTGGAGTTTGTGGTTCTTCATTTTCTGATTCCTCCTCTGCTGTAGAGTCTGATTCTTCCTCCTTAAGCTCAAACTCTATCTTTTCAGGTTCCTTTGGTTGGACTTCATGTTTAATAACATCTTTCACCTCTCTGAACATCACATCTTGGCTGTACACAACCTTCCTTATTATTGGGTTCCAAAGCTTATAAGCCTTTAAACCATCCTTACACCCAATAAAGATGCACTTTTCAGATTTACTATCCAAATTAGTTCTTTTCTCCTTTGGAATATGTACATATGCATCACATCCAAATACCCTCAGATGTGAAAGAGAGGGTTTCTTACCAATCCATACCTCTTGTGGAGT
>APFE031058345.1:0-31611 GCA_000404065.3 Pinus taeda
TTAGGTCGGCTGGGTTATATTGTGACTCCTTAGACTCCTATATATAGATAGGAGGTTTTGTCATTTGTATCATCCAAGAATTGTTCATTTATGTAATGTAAAGGAGGTTGCCCCCTTGAAGAGGCTGAATTCTAAGGCGTTGATCTATCTTTTATATATTTTCTTGAGCTGGTTCATAACACAGGCATATTGTGCAATTTTGGGACTTAATGAGTCGAGCTGATGGGTTTTTCACTGTTTTAGCCAACTAGGTAGTTCACAGAGGAGGAGAAGACCTAGTGATTACACAATTGTGCAACTCAAGAGCTCAAGGGATAAGCTTGAGCTCATAGAATGCGCAATGCTCAGTTGAGACCAAGCTAGAGGGCTGGATTACACAATTTTAGGGGCCAAGATCTAGCCCTGAGCACTAGAACTGCGCAATGCACAGTCCAGGGAGGAAGAAAATTACGCAATGTGTAGTGTCAAATGGCAGTGTTTCATCTTGAGGGTTGGAACTATGCAATGCATAGTTGAGGAAGGCCGAATGAGGCTAAGTTGCTGGGAAATTTATGAAATTTGGTTAAGTGTGGGATCAGTGGACTAATGTGATCAATGACATGACTTGACTGTGATAACACACTTAGAGAATTTGATGACACAACAACATATATCATACATGACACATGAAACACAGATTTGCCTCAGTGCAACAACTTTGCAATGACTTACGACAAGTGCAACACAAAAGATACACTTTGCGACAACTGTGACAACACTTGTGCGACAATGATTAAAATTTTAGAAATGAGTATGAAAGATGTTTACATGGTTACATAAAATCATTTACACAAGAGTAACCATTTGAAACAACCGAAAAGGGCTTATATACATTGTGCGACAACTAACATGCAAAAAGGCTACATTTTATCTTTCTTGCAAAAGGGACCAAAACACTTAGAGAAAACACATGGAATGGATTTCAATGTTCGTGATGACAATATCCAAGACCAAGGTAGGCTCTTAAATTTGGTGTAGGCCAAAATTATGGAGAGTGTTGTAGCAATGACAACACTTGGTGACACACTGGTAGAATTCCAACGTCTCTCTCTCAGTTAACTCTTTTGTGCAGGGTCTCAGTTCTTCAGGGAGTATTGATTCATCATGCATATCACTTTGGCTTCCCCACTTACCATATGAATAAACATGGTCCCCTTTGTGCCTTTCTTAATTGAACACAAGCATAAGATTCAACAATATTGCATGTTTCGAATCAGAAAGGGTAGTGAAGTTCGCAAGCTTTAGATTGTCAGAGTATAGTTTTTCATCTCCGGTGTTGCTCCACTGCCAGTAGGCCTGGACAGTACCCTGGAGGAGTCACTACAGGAACACAAACATTTCTCCTCTGCCAGCGAGCCTGGACAATACCCCAGAGAAGTTTCTTGCTTCACCTCTCTGTGCAGGAATCCTTTCTCTTCTTTTGCCTTTATTTATATATTTAAAGAGGAATGTGCATTGGAAATTATTAGTTTTGGGGTGGAAGAAGGATCGTGACTTATTGAGAGAAGGAGAGAATTTTCCTTTAGAGAAGAATATAAAGACCTCTAATTCATGTTTGCTCGTTTAGATTTTCCCTTTTTCCTCATCTATTGATTAGATAAGTGTGAAAACACTAAAACGTAGAACCAAGTGTGGCATAAGGTTTCTAGAATATACACAAGTGTCATGGTTTGACCAAAAATCTCCTTATAGACAGATCGTATTTTCCATCAGAACTTCATTGAAAAAAATATGTGACCACAACAAAGGAGGATGAAGGTTAGCCAAAATTTATAGTGTCACAAGAATCTTTTCAACTCAGCCACATGCAAAGAAGCTAGAAAACACGTTCACACATGATGCTTATTTACAAAAACGCAAACAAAAACAAGACCAACAAACAAACAAGAAAGAAAATAAACTATGTAGATAGGATAGGGCACAACCCCAGATCATCATTGAAAATAATATTTTAATCCTTGGCCATTAACGGGAAGAGAGTCAATCCTCCCTTCTAGTGATTGCAGATGATATGTGTTGGCCAAGATTTTTGTGTATGGTGAACAGTCCCATCCACAGGGATTGGAACTTAGTATGTTTTCCTATGTCCTCGTGGGATTTGTCCCACTTCAAGGCTAAGTCATGTACACTGAATTAATTCTTCCATACAAAATTCTTGATGAAACACTTGATATGACTCTGGTGAAGTGAGAAATTTTCTTTTGATTTTTTCCTTTCTTCCTGTAGCTTGTGAAGGGTGTTTATCCTACACTGAACCAATAAGAAAGGCTTGCCCTGGGATTCTTGTGAAAGTTGAAGGGCACGCAGGTATATGTTTAGGGGTAGGATGGCTTCTTTTCCATACACCAAGAAGTAAGGAGATGTATTCTATTACCTATTTACCTATTTGAGAAGAACTGCTTCTGTCCACCACGTGGAGTAGTCTGTGGCTGTGAGAATGTAGTGGTGTTGCTTTGACGAGTGCATGGAAATTTCACCAAGCACATCTAAGCCCCATTGTTGAAATGTTTCTTCCACTGCAATCAGATGCAAAGTGGAAGGACAAAGAAGGAAAAGGGAAGCAAAGATCAAGAAAATAAGAGTAGGATCAAGCAAATACCGCGGAATTACTTGGAGGTATTGATTTTCATGTATGATTTCCTTACTAGTATTGGCATGCATGGTACATGCATGTGTGTTTTTGGTTCTCTTGTTGTCATTGGCATGGGTTTTTCTAGGTGTGAAAATGTTTTTCATCCTTGCCTTCCCATTTCAGGATATCCATGGTGTGGTGGGTTCTCTTGTATCTAGTTGAGATGGATTGTCGGGTGGACTAAAAGCTGAGAGGGTTGGTCTCAGGATTATTCACAAGGCCTAGGAATCTCGAGATGGGATACACGGTAAATCCTAGTTGTGGACACCTTAATTGAGCCTAGGAATCCCTTAACTGGTGAATGGAGGGATATAGGGTAAATCTCAGAGATTAATATCCTTGATTAGGCCCAAGAATCCCTTGATTGGTAACGGAAAAATACACAGTAAAGCCGAGAGGTTGAGACAATCAATTTCCTCATGGTTTAGGTGGAGAGATCTGGAGGTATCCATGCTTGTTTAGGGCCTAGTGATTCGGTGGGGATTGTGGTAAATCCTAATTGCATTGATGAGGTTTCATACCTAGGAATCCCTTGGTGTGATATACGGTAAAGCCTAAGGAAGCCCTGGTTGGTTTTGTTGTGAGTCCCACATTCATGCTTGGAATATGGTATAGGGGTGTGTTGTGGCCACCAACAACCCCCCTTCTTATTTAGTGTTATTACTAATACTAAATAAGTGGGGACCCTTAGTCAAAAAATTTAAAAAAAATGAATTAGTACTTGTATTTCCTTTTTAATAAAACTTACCATCATAAACTTAACAAAATACCTTTGAAAAATATAAAAAGCCTAAGTTTCATGATGAGGAAAGATAAAATCACTCCTTAAGAAATATCGCATCGCGGAAAGGATAATAGGACGCCTCCTTGCTAGCCAAACTCTAAGATTGCGAGATCGGGATGCGAGATTACATAATGAAAAACAAATATCGCATCGCATGCCTTAAAATGCACTTACGCTGAAAAACCGCAGAAAACACCGATATGCGATGATGCATATCGCAAAATCGCACCTCGCAAGAAATACATTAACACAAAATGGTCATATATTACGATTACGCGATACTGCGATTATGCGACATTGCGATATTACGATAGAGCGGCAAAGCGATCTTACGAAAGAATAAAAGAGCGATATTGTGATATTGTGATGTTGCGATAATGCGATACAACAATTTGCGATATTGCAAAGCAAATTGTAAAATCGCTCCATTGCAAAATCTTCCGGCTCACTATTCGAGAAAATTTTTCCCATAAAACGAGACCTGGTTATGCACTTTAATGCTAGTTAATGAGTTAGTTGCCAGTTGTTAATGAAATATGGTTTTGTGTTTATCGAAGAGCCAGTTCACGTAAGGTGGTATACTTTTGCATGTCTTCGGCATTTAAAGCTTTCCCGTCACTGTTCCTTATCATTACTCTCACCTCACTTGTAAACTGCAGGAACGCAGAATAAAGAAATATACAAAGTAGTATACAAGATACTATGGGGAAGAAAGCTAAGGCTCCGATGTCTGAAGATAAAGAAATTGCACCCTTGTACACAGACACCGCCTGTAACAGAGAAGCGGGTATTACCACTTGGGAAGGCATGTATAATCTACTTGAGGAAGAGAATCCCAAGGTAACAGAGTTTACGGCTACTGTGAGCTCACAGAGTTCTTCTGACGCATCAGTTGCAGATTTAGCATGTTCGTTCTTGCATTGGATAGCAGCAAGGCCCAAAATTCTCCCCCACACAGACATGGTTAAATGGGTATTGGACAATGCAGACGTTAAAAACAGACAGTTTAAGACTCAGGGTCAAGAACTTATCGGCTCATTCGCTCAACAAGACTTGAAACTTATGTATCATTTACCGGAGCCACATGCAACTTATAACAAACAGTTCATAGAGAAGTTTATCAAAGAAAATGAAGACCTGGAAGAATGCGCTAAAGATTGGTCAAGGAGAGACGAGCCACTGAAAAAGGATAAATACGATATGTATAGTATTGGTTCTCTCACTTCCCCATATTGCTTTGCTGCTGCTATGCTCTGTAGACTTTACGGGAGACCAGATATTAACAAATTCTCATCTGAATGGCTACCATTGTTGGATGCCTCCATTAATTCTACTATTATGGATTGGTCTAGAATACTGTCAGACAACTTAGCTATTGCCATTATAAATTACCGATCTAAAAGAACTGTTTCCCAGAGAATTTATTCCCCATTTTACTTATCGGCATATGTAATGGATACAATTTGCTATGTTTCAAAGTTTCCTGTTATGGGACGGAAATGGACGACTCAAGACCCTTTACCCATTCATGTTTATCACAAAGAATTGTGGGATTCCAAATTCCCTCCATTTTTCTACAAAATTTATCATGGAGTTATGGTATCCTTGTACAAAATGTCGTATGACAAAGATGCTCTAAGATGTTCTCCTGAAGCAGAGGCAGATACACTCATAGTCGCGAGATGGTTTGGAGAAGAATTGTTCACATATGTCAGGGTATTTGGAAGTGTCGCTTTCCCTCACGTCTTACCTCTGTATGTTCCCGACAAACTCATGGCACGAGAAATTGCTAATCAAACCTGCAGAGAGGGAGGTTTGAATAAAGATTTGAAAGATAAAAAGAAGGCTATTTGGCCACAATTTCCTGTAGCCTATGGATCCTTTTCACTATTTGATGTAGGCAATGCATGCATTCAAGAACATTTGACCCTCATGATATTGCTAAGAATTTCACTATTGTGGTCAAAATAAAAGTGTTCTCTAAAGAAGAAGATCTTTTTGATGATGTGTTCCAGTAGAAAAGCACGCTTGAAGAAATTCTGCGTACGGATCAAATGCGTTTCTCTCCAGCAAAGTTTCAGAAGTTTAAAACATACAAGGAAAGAAGATTAGCTAATATTCCTTTGGAAAAACTATGCTTAGAACCCGTAAGGGAACCAACTCCAAGTATTAGCCTCAGTGAAAATTCTGGTACAGATAGATCTAAATCCAAGTCCGGAAAAGAAACATCAGAACATTCGAAAAAATCCAAAAGTGACCATGGTAAAAGCGAAGGGTCAGTAAGGGATACTGTCCAATCAAATGAGCCTGCACATCAACTGTTGTTAATCTCTCCGCAGGTAGATCCTCCCCCTCTCATCGGTCAACCACCATCGGATAGAACTGAGCTAGACAAGGAATGGGAGACCTTCAATGATTTAATCAATCTTGAAGGGAAAAGCATAAAGACACCAGTAACTAATGTACACGTAGTAGAAGATATGGTCACAGGAACAATTGACAATGTCTCAGATATGGAACACATTCCTATTATCCCGTCCTCTGAACTTATACTGAAGATAGAGGAGATTCCTCCTCGTGATGTATTTTACAGTCCACAACATAAAGCAGTAGTAAGAAAACAAAGGAAGAAGAGGAAATTGGAAAACGTGATCTCTCATGATGCAGAGCAATTAGATGTCCTATGGCAAGATCCTACTACCGATCCAACTGAAAATCTCACCAAACTATCTCAAATCGCAAGAGCTTATGCTTCTGCAAATATTGATAAAGCATCTGAGGTACATCAATTGATGAAGGAAAAGGAAGACCGGATACAAGTTCTGTAGCAACAACTACAACAAGCCAATGCAATAACGAAGCACAGAAACAACTTGAAAGACTACAACAAGAATTCCAACGGATGCAGATAGACTACCAAAACGGTGTGGCTGAGAAAGAAAAACAGTTATAGGATACGCAGGAGATGCACAAGGATGATCCCAAGCTTACAGAATTCATCGCAGAATCCATTTCCTTGAATGACCAACTACTACAGCAACAAGAAGCATTGGGCCAAAGAATATCACAGTGGAACTCGTATTGCGGAATAAGTGATACAATCACTAATCAAGTCGTAGATTTACGACATGATTATGATTTAATTGATAGACGAGTTACTGAATATTTGGCTTGGCAAGAAACAGAAGAGGGAAAAAGAGCAGGCGCACCAACAATAAATGACAATCATAAAGAAATGCTCTTTAACAAATGGGATACACATATCAGGGAAGTTGAGCAAGCAACGGAAGAAGCAACTACAACAACAAACAACCTTATTTATTGCATAAATGAGAATTTTCATAAAGCAAATCTAATCTCAGAAACCACTCCAGGGTATCTACCAAAGGTACAACAACTGCAAGCAGACTGGAAACAGAAGGCTCAAGAAAACGCAGAATCAATTAAAAGATTAACTAAGTTGAATTGGGATTCTTACTGGAATTATTTAGTGAAACCACATAGCCAATGTATGACTCTCAAAAGCATCGTCAATTCTGCCGAAAAGATGGCACTAGCTCTTGTCAATTCCATTTTTGTAGCACAGTTAAAGGCTGAAGTCGGCCAACCGACTCTTCTCAAGCAAATGCTGAATGCTTGCGATTTTAAGGAGTAGATACAGAAATAGTTAGATGTTAGTTTTAGATTTAATTTTAGAAATAGTTTTGCTTTATTTTTTCCTAGAGAAAGGATGGTCATTTAAACCGTATCCTATATTTTTGTAATAAGTTATTTTTAGATGTAGTTAGTAGTATTTAAACCCTTCTCATGCATTTAGAGAAGGGTCCCAAAATTTATCAAAACCTGTCCTTAGAACTGCACTTGCACCCCAAGGAGGTTTTGATGAATGAATGGAACAAGATTTATTGATTTTTGCATTTAATATCTACTACTGATGTTGCACTTCTGTACTCTTAGTGGATGTTGGATTAAGAAGAGATAAATCATTATCGCTTGAAGGTCATGAGTAGAACCAGTTATAGATGGTACTTCTATCTCTTAATTGTTTCTATCTCTTGTGTCAAAGTGATATTTAAGTTCAGTTGTTTATATATTAATGCGTGAATGCCTGAGTTATCATTTGGCACTTTTGTACGGTGATAGCTATTTATTTATGCTTAATGTATGAGTAGCTTACTGTGCGATATGTTTTTCACAACTGTTTCGTCTAACTTTTTATGCGAAGTGGTTTATCTATATTGAATTCTTTTCTTATGACAGTTGAATGATCTTTATTATCAATTGTTATTTGAAATCATTTTAGATCACATAGCAGAAAGATTACATCCCGGGTTAGTATAGACTTGGATATTTCTGTTTATTAGAATACAATTGCATATCATTAGATTAAAGTTAGAATTAGAGCATCTTAATTAGGAACTGTTAGATCAGAAATATCAAATTCTACACACACACACTCATAAATTGGGAAAATGGTCCCATATCCCCAGTCGGACCCACCATACCAAACGAAAAAGGAGCTGCCAACCAAGGTCCAGACCGGGTGGGTATCCCCCTTGTTGTAGACCCGATTTTCAGGGCTTCAATAGGGTGATTGTCTGAAAGAAAGATTTGGTTCAACCCACTCTATGGTTGGGTGGTTTGTGGAAGTCCCAGACCTGGTTGCATTATGCATTCATTAATAAGAGATCCTTCTCCTTTGTATTTCATGTGTAAATGTATTGGTTCATATGTGATTTTTATGGTTGTTGTATCCTTGTTATTTCTGTTGGTTAAATGTTGCTTATGAGTATTTTTTATGACAAACTTGATGTATCCCTCTCATCATGTTTTGATTTGAAAATGAATGTACAATGAATATATGACCTAATAGATGATAATGTAACTATTGTGATAAGGCAATAATTATTCTTTACGAATCTCAAATAAGTATGAGACCCCTATGCTGAGATATGTTGTTATGACTCGTAGAATACATATTTGTGACTGATTTGACGAAATTTCTGTCATGGCTATTAGGGGTCAGATCAAGTACTTGTACCAATGATTGTATTAGTAGCCTTATTCCATTGTTATTTACCATTTCTGAAGTTTCATGAAGTTTTGGGAAGTGGTCTAAGACCTAGCCCTGAAAAAGTGGCTCAAAATCGGGGGTTGCTAGCATAGAACCATATGAAAAAGTCCATAGTCACTAGCATGCCTTGCTCTAGCAGCAACTAGAAGGCCTCAGTCACATGCATGGATTTTCATGGGAGTGGTTGAGGGTCTAGATCAGTAAAATGTCAAGTTGTCTCAGGGGTTAAGCACCTGGAAAGGTTGGTTGCCTCCTAAAGGGTATGTAGCTCCTGAGGAAGGTTAGATTGCTTTGGTTTTGTTGGTTCTACTTCCTTAACTATACATGGGGAGTTGAATCACATCACATTAGCCTCTCATCACATGTTTAACCCAGCGGACCGGTTAACTTGGGTCTATATGGGAGGTGAGAGTTATAATGTTTCAGAAATTTGAGATCCTTGAAGAAATGGACATGTCGAAGTCATAATGGGATGCACTAAAAAAATAGTTGGATGCAACTACTTGACTCTCAAATTATTTGGGTAAGGAACATATTCCCTCCAACTATGATCGATTTTGATAGTGGTGTTGCATTTCCATCTCATATTTACTGATTGAATCCTTTCCCTTTGAATCATATAATATCAAACTCATATGATTTGACATCTATCTCTTGGTATTGAGGTTAGGTGTAGTATTCCTATCTTATATGCCCCTTCCGTTATTGTTCCTTGTATCTCTAATTCATCAGATTATATTAGTTGAGAATATCACTTTATCAGATCTAGACCTTCTACATAGATTGATGGGGTGTTAGGGATGGATTTTTATTTTGGGAAAGTGACTCAAAAAATCAGATCGGAGGTCACACATTTGGATTTCTTAAGTAAACATAATGAACGATATTAACTAGGGAAAGCCATCTCATTTTAGGGGTGCTTAGAGTCAAGAAGACTACTCAAAATCCCCCCCACCCCGTGAAAACCATGTCTTTGAACATGAGGGGGTTGGGAGGAAAACCCAAAATTCTTTCCCTTAAAAGGGAATTAGAAGATGATGTTCCAAATATCGTCTTATTGCAAGAGACTATGGGTTGAGTGGCTGACATTATTAAATCAATTCAGAAGTAGGTCCAAGGATGGAAGCTTAATGGTGTTAATTCATTTGGATCATAGGTGGAATAATCACTAGTTATCACGATTCTTTTATATTGTTTTTTCTCATTTACAATTTCATTAAGATTGGTAATTGTTGTTCATAGCTAGGAGTTGGACATGAACTTACAAATTATGAATTTTTTATAGGTGATGTGATGAAATGGAGAAATTTTGGGATTAATTATTTTCATTTCATTGTTTGTAGGTGGAAAACCCTATCATTTGGGGAGATCTAAATTTCACTATCAACAAAGGAAAACTATAGGGTACCCATGCTAGCGAGGATATATTGGCTCAGTCATTGTAGATATTCTTGAAAGATATATCGAGGTGGACTTAAAACCAATTGAGATTGATCCCACTTGGACATACAATAGAATAGAGGATGTGGTAGTATCTAAAAGCTTGGACCAATTCTTTTTCCATCAAGATTTTCTTCCAAATTTTGGTCAATATCAACCACGGGTTGGAAAGGCTTATATTTTAGATCATATTGCAATTTATTTGGAAGTGGGTAATAGCACAAATCACTCTAGTTTCCCACTCAAATATAATTTTCATTGGGTAGAAAAGAGGAGTTTAGATACTTAATGAAGCCTTCCTCGGTGTTGTATAATTTGATGGCTAAATTCTTGGTAATTATGTGATTTGCATGAAACTTGAAGATCCTCAAGGAACAAGTGATTTCTTCAGCCAAATATGCAATGTCAAAAAGGACTATGTAGCTTAAGGAAATTGAGGATAATTTGGCCAAAATAAACTATAGAGAAGTTTCTACAATTGAAGAAATGGAGCAGCTTAGGGAATTATAAAATAAGTGAGTTAAATTATTATTATATGAAGAAAGGAAATGGAGGTTGAAACGTAGGATTTGTGGCTTGAGGCTAGAGATCAAGACATGAAGTTTTTCCAAAATTACACAAACCATAGGAATAATTTTAATACTATTTAAGACTTGGTTAATGAATAGGGTTGTTTAGTAAATGGATTTTTGGATTTAGTAAAATTAGGGATTAATCATTTTATCAATTGTTCAAGGCTCATATCCATGAGGATATAGGATCCATGCTATCAACCCTAGAGCTATTACTTAGATTTTTGAAAGAAGAGGAGAACGAAGTATTACTTTAAGCGAATGAATTTAAATGAGTTATTGGTAATAATGGAATCATTTAAGAAATATAAAAGTCTAGGCTTGATTGGTGGATTGTGGATTTATTTGAAGACTTATTTGATATTCTAGGTACAAATATTTTAAAAGTGATAAAATAATTTTGGATTTCTAATAGGATATCAAGAAACTTCAATTCTAAATTTATTACACTTATCCCTAAAGTAGACTACCCAAGAAACATAGGGGATTTCTAACTTATTTCATTTTGCAATGGTATCTATATAATTAAGGATAATATTATTGTTGTCCACATGAATCCTCTACTTCTAAAAGCAATATATGTGGAACAACTTGGTTCCCTTAGAGGAAGGTTAACACATGAAGAAATCAAGTCCTTACAAGTGGGGATACATCTAATTAAATAGGAGGAAAGACCCACTTTTGTCTTAAAATTGGATCTTTCTAAATCTTATGATAGTGTATTTTTAACTTTTGTAAATTTTATGCTTCTGCATATTGGGTTTAATCTTCAGTTAGTGGATTGGATAAGGGAGTGCATTATGTATTCCTCATTTGTTGTATTAACCAATGATGTTGGGTCGAATTATTTTGGCCTTCCATAAGTCTCTGATAGGGATGTCTCCTTTCCCTTTATTTGTTTCTACTTCTTTCTAACAGTATTAGTAGACTTATAATCGAGGACAAACACTTGCAACTTATTCAGGGGATCTCAATGGGCCAATCCATCTCACTTAAACATCTAATTTTTGTGGATTATGCACTTCTTATTTTTTCTTATACTATTTATAAAGGAGAATATCTTAATGGAATTAAAACATTTTGTAGTGCCACATAGATGCTAGTAAATTTGGAGAAATCAATCATTCATATTTCTGATTTTGTTGATGGGAACGATAGACAAGATATGGAAATATTTGGATTTCAAACACACTCCATAAATAAAGTATTCAAATATGTGGGCTATAAAATTAATCCCAAAAATTATGGCATCAAGGACTAGAAATGGTTCCATAAAAGAGTGTTAGAAAATTAATTGGAGAGGCAAATTAACACATAAACAAAACATAAAAATAAAAACACACTGTTTACCCCTAGAAAAACCCAACTAATGGAATCCCATTATATCCCTTGGCTAAAACCTAACCAAGTGGGCCAAGTGAGCCTTCACCAATCACATCTGCTGGCCCATTATAATGAAGTTTTTCCAAGCCTTTTAAGGCTTCATCACATGAAATACATTGGCACAAAACCATGGGAAACCAAAACCATGGGCCAAAAACCACTACCATTTCAGACGGTAAACTTTAATGCTTTCCTCAAGTGAATTTTACCTAATAATACCCCCTTAAACCTTGACTTTGGGTTTCCTTGACCAAATCTAGCCAAGCCATCCAAGTGATTCAGCACTGTTCACTCTGGCCCTTACTCCCCTCAAAGTTTATAACTAGGGTATTTATAAGCTGGGTATACCCCCTATTACCAAGGTATAGCACCAAAATTTACTGCCTATTTCCTAAGGGTACACATGCCTTACTAGGTCTTACAATAGTACACCCATTTACATGCAATTAAATTTTAAACTCCGTTATAAAATAATAATTCTTTTTTTCTTGCTATTCTTTCCCATCCTCTCATGTTGACACTCTGGGAGCATCATGTTACCCTCTCTAGAGCTGACTTTCATGATCTTACCATGGACTAATCATATAACCAAGGTTCTACCTTTCTGATCCACAATCCCTATCCTTTAGTGTTGCTTTGCATAACCATTTTCCATTAGTCCAATCCACTATGCTTGTAGGCATGTCAATTCCTATTATGAAAAAATCCAGTAAATCATTTTGTCTAAACAAAAGAACACTCAAAAAATATTTCTTCTCTCCTCAATTACGCATTGTAGCCTTCTACTCCTCAAGTATCTAACTAAAGAACTTATTCAATATGTTGTGCATTCTCTTTATCTTTCTCTCTATCCAAACTCTTAGGGTCTCATGATGGGCTGGAGCACAATGTCTAGTGTGTTCATTTTCCCCAGACACCACTGATTCGCAGTGCTACTCTTCAATAGGATGGCCAAGATCTTCATGGTGTACTTCTTATTTCTATTAAACTTGTAGGAAACATCTCTCGTCAACATCCACCATAAAACCTTTATCTCTTGGAAGACAAGCTCTAACATCATATGGCTAACCTCAATCATATTTTCTCATGGCTAGGGTGTTGCAAACAACAACTAACTCATAATGGTTTCTCTCATCGAGTCTAATGGGGTTTTGAGAAAGGAGATCCATGGATTTGTTCACCACTTGGGCGTCCACAAAAACCTAAGTTGCCACTTTAATCCCTCAACTTCTCAAAATTATAGTTGTTCATCACTTGGTTCTATGAGAACAAACCCTTGCCCAGCTCCATGATTTGTTTTCCCTATTGATTCAACTCTTCCACCACATACAAGATCCAATACAACACCATATTTCCCACAACCACCCCTGCCATCGAGGATGATGGTGAAAACACAAATTTCATGCTGATGAAGTGTGAGCTCGTTGTGTCTGTTTCTTACGTGCCATTATAGTCCCCCGACCAAATACTTCACTAGCCATTTAAATAAACAATATGATACTAAGCCACTAAAGTTTCCAAAGTGTAGCCTCTAACCTCATCATTTCCCTCTGGTTGTCATAGTCATTGTTTCTTTGCAAAGTTTCTAAAAACTCTCTTATTTGTATGCTTCTCATTAGGGCACTCCACAGTCCATCCTAATAGCATATCTATCATCGTGTTGACCTATGAACCTCATGCACCGTCACTTGGTTGCACATGACTTCGTAGATCTAGTCAAGCCCTACCTTCTACTACTATGATCCATAATATTCTACTTGCCCTGTTCTTTAATGTTGTTTCCTTTTGAACTACCCATTTTCAGGAATCGAAAATGCCAAATCCATCTTAGGTCTCCTCATTGGATATACATTCATGAGTCCTCACATATACACAGATTATCTTGGCATGCTACGCCCATTTCTCCTTGATCATCCTCATTGTCACAAGGAGGCTTTCTAGTCCCTATTTCCGTCATTGTTGACACATCAAGCCAAATAAACCCTCAGCAACAAGGGCATCCCCCTGAATCCAACACTTGGCTCTAATACATCCACCTTCATCTCTGACACCAATTATGTCTTACCCTTCACTTCAAAGCCTTTTAGCTACTTCATATAGATCTCTTATTCCATATCCCCATGTTGGAATGTTTTCTTCCCACCCATCTATTCAACCTAAAAGTCAAAAGCAACAACAACATATAAAAGAAATTTAATAGAAGTTAATTTCGCAACAAGAGAAAAAATATCACCAAAGTCAATTACCTGCACCTGAGCATAACCTTTTGCTACTAACTGAGATTTGTATTTCTCCACATTGCCTTTTGCATTAAACTTCTCCTTAAACACCCATTTGCTACCAATGGGTTGAACCATGGCCCTATTCTAGAGTTTTCCATCCTTTGAATCCACTACCTCCCTAACAATTCTAGGAACATCATTAGTAATAAACAAACAAAACTTTGAAAATAAATTAGGTGGAATATACCTTTATGGCTACCTTCTTTCCAGAATTGATATCCATAGAATTGGAGCATGTGGTTCTTCTCTTTATGATTCTTTTTCTTCTGTAGAGTTTGAATCATCATCCTTTAGTTCAAATTTTATCTTCTCTGGATCTTTCTCCCTTGGTAGGAATTCTTGTTTGATAATTTCTTTTAATTCTCTAAAAATTAGATGTTAATATACACAACCTTCTTTTTTTTTTGGGTTCCAAAACTTGTAACCTTTTAAACCATCATTATAACCAATAATGATGCACCTTTCATATTTTTTTATCCAACTTTGTTTAGTTTTCCTTTGGAACATGTACACATGCATCACAACCAAATACCTTGAGATGTGTGAGATATGGTTTCTTACCATTCCATACATGACATGGAGTCTTATAATTCAATTCCGATGAGGGTGATTTGTTTAAAAAGTAACATGCAACATCTATCACTACCTCCACCTAGAATTATTTTCCTAAGCCAACACCACTAAGAATCCTCCTTTCTTTTTTCATCAACTTCCTATTGATATTTTATACAACTCCATTCCATTGAGGTTTGTATGAGGTCATATTATGTCATGCTATATCACATTTTTTATAGAACTCTTCAAATTCCTTCCCACAAAATTCTCCACCATTATTTGTTCTTAAGACCTTTATTTTCTTCTTTGTCTAATTTTCCAACCGAGCCTTAAATTCTTTAAATATGTCAAAGACTTCACATTTGGTTTTGAGGAAATATATCCATGTATTTATTAATAAGCCATCTATAATGATATGTAGCAAACATATTTACCCAATGATGGAACTGGCACAGGTCCACATACATCACTATGCACTAGCTATGGTATTCCCTTTGCCCTCTTAGCACTAGAGGAGAAGATCACCTGATTTTTCTTCCCATATAAGAAATGTTCACATAAATAAAAATATATATAGCAATTAGACATACCTTTTACCAAACCATTTCCATGCAGTACTAGAAGACCCTTCTCACAAATTTGTCGTGGTCTTTGATGCCACAACATAGTGTTTTCTCCTAAAGCTACAAGAGTTTTTACTTCTTCTGCTCCACTCTTAGGAACAACGAAACTATTACACCCAACAAAAGCAATGCTTCCCAATAGCTTATACATAGTTCCAATTTGAACTCTCCTCAACAATTCCATTACTCCTCAAACCATCCTATAAGTATCCTTTTTAAACACTTGCATCACTCATCTTGCTTATAAAAATCAAACTTCTAGCTAATCCTAGGATGTGTAGAACACCAGGGAGTGTCCTCACCCTTCCATCCATGAGATTCAAATTCAATTTTCCTCATCCTATTATTTTTGATCTTGAGTCATCTTCTAAGAAATTATCACCACCATCAATTATTTCATAGTCGCAAAACCACTCTTTGTAAGGGTTTATATGAAAATATGTGTCTGATTCGATCAACCATGTTGCATGATATACTTGTGTAATTGAAGAAGCCAAGTACACATCCCATCCTTCATATAAGGATGTTTTTGCTTCTACAAAAGGAGAATCTTCAGATCCCTTCCCTTTCTCTACAATTTTGGCTTTACAATCTTTCTTGTAATGGCTTTATTTTCCACATCGCCAATATATCTTTACATGATTTCTTGCAGATTTTGATATTTCTCTAGATTTATATGCCCCACTTGAGGACTTATTTATATTTATATTATGGGAGTATCCTCGTATAGATAAGGCATCTCCATTTTGACTCTCCATGTTTTTCCGTCTCATCTCCTCCAACAACAATGATGAGAATATTTCATTGAATTTTAAGGGAGTTTCATTACTACCCATGGAAACAACCAAAATATCCCACAACTATGATAGAGAACATAACATAAAAATTAACTTATCCTTATCTAAACTTTTAATATAAACAAATAATAGTCGACTCACCACAATATTGAAGGTGTTCAAATGCTATATCACCAAATCTCCATCCTTGATCCTCAGGTTATACATATTTTTCCATAGGAATAATTTGTTCACTAGGGTCTTAGATTTATAGAAAGCCCCTAACTTGTCCCGCAAATCCTTTGTTATTCATTCCTCTGACACATTTAGAAATAATAAATCTGAGAGACACAATCGTGTTGTGCTCTTTGTTTTATAATCTGATTTCGTCTAGTTTTTTGTTGACATTCCCATGGGTGCAGTTTTTGGATTCACAACAATCCACTGATCTCTGTCCACCAATAATTCCTCCATTTTAAGCTTCCACAACTAAAAACGTTGCCCAATAAATTTCTCGATATCTATTTTTGAATCTCTCGTCATGTCTTTTCACCATAAGAATCACTTTCATAGATCTCCTATTATAACAGTGTCTACCATACGTATGAGCCAAAACCCTTAGCCACAAAGGTGCCCCCTTAAATCCATAAATTCTATAAAACCAATTGTTTAAAAGTTAATAATACCAATTGTAAAAAAAAAAAATATGAGATACAAATTAACAAAACAACAAAACACAAACATAACAACATAATGTTTACCCAGGGAAAACCCATCTAATAAATTAACCTTAGATCCCTTGGGAAAAACCTATTTAATCTAGCCAAGTGAGCCCTCACTACTCACATCCCCTGGCCCATTACAATGAATTTTTCCCAAGCCTTTTAAAGGCTTCATCACATACAATCCATAGGCACAAAACCATGGGAAACCAAAACCATGGGCCCAAAACAACTACCAATTGGCCCAATCAAATTTCAATCCTTCCTTTATTCAAGTTTACCTATTAAAGAGTGGAAAATAGGATTTATATATGGTGTGATCATTTCCTTTCTTGTTGGATCAAATCATTTTCACAAAGTACCTTATGGAGGATACACCAGTTTGTTGGCATCTAATGACACTAATCCCAAAACACAATTTGAACATGATAGGTAAGATGGATTTCAAATACTTATGGAAGGGTTCATTCGAGTAAAGGCATTGGAAAGTAAATTTTTGTGGGTTTTTCTTAAAGAAGGAACAACTTATGGAAATATATTATGATATCCAAATACATATATTTAGGGTCTATGTGGGATTGGATTAGATCCACGCATAATACTCCTTCTAATTCATCTAATCAATGGAGCGAGATGTCTTGAACTTTAGTGGTAGGAATGCACCTTGCTAGGCATGTCAAACATGGTAATAGGACATATGGGAAAAGATGCCATAACTGGATGCAATTAGGATATTTTTATTTTATATGTCTTGGTTCTGTCTCTTCAACAAAGGGGGTTTGTTTATTAAATAGTATAGTAGGGGAGGATATTACCATAATTTGGCACCAAGGTTGGGCATATGTGGTTTACAAGTTGACAGGATTTAGCATGATCCTTGGAATTGGTATACTACACAGTTAAATAATGCACACATTAGGATTGAGGTTGGTGATGATCAAATGGTATGGTTATGCAATCCGTCAAGGTGAAATTATTCTATAAAACTAGGCTATGAATCCTTGAAAGCAAATGCATAAGTTGAGATCAAATAGTGCTTTCAAAAGTTTTGGAAGTTTAAAGCTCCATTAAAGTGCATTCTTCTTTTCTTGTTGATTCTTCAAAATTATCTCCTTACTTGGTACAAGATTGTTCATATGTGTTTCAAAGGTATAGGAATATGTATATTATGTTGTGAAGTAGATGATGATCAAATGGTATGGTTATGCAATCCGTCAAGGTGAAATTATTCTATAAAACTAGGTTATGAATCCTTGAAAGCAAATGTGCAAGTTGAGATAAAATGGTGGTTTCAAAAGTTTTGGAAGTTTAAAGCTCTATTAAAGTGCATTCTTCTTTTCTAGTTGATTCTTCAAAATTAGCTCCTTACTTGGTACAAGATCGTTCATATGTGTTTCAAAGGTATAGGAATCTGTATATTATGATTTGAAGTAGATGAAAACATTACACATATTTTTTAGTTATCCTTTCTTAAGACAAGTCTAGCTTTAAGTAGAAGTTCTGATCAACTCTACAAAACTGTGGGATAAATTGTTGGTTCATGCATGCTACACCAACCTCTTGGAGTGGTCGAGTATGAAGAAATTTCAAGCAATTCACATGGTAGTGGCTTGGGGGATTTGGGTTGAATGCAACAAGAATATATTCAAGGGAAAGTATTCAAATCCTTCTATGGTGGCCATCTAAGCTTTGTCATGGATCAACCCCATAAGACTAGCACAAGACTAGTAATATGCCTTTGATTCAACACGTCACTAAAGGTCCAACTATTCATTATTCACATAGATGAGACTTCTTTGATTGAGCCAATCAAGAGGTAGGCAATCATTGTGGGATTGGTTATGAATTATTTTTCTTTTTCAATCATAGTATTTGAGATAAAGAAAACATTAAAGCAAGCTTGAATAATATCGTTGAACTCAATGCTTTATATTATCTAATTAAAATTGCTATCTCTAATAATATCCAAAGTCTTCAGGCTGTTAGAGATTTTATCCTGTTTATACAACAGATGCAAGGTATAGCTCAGGTACTAAACATGGGACTTGAGGCATTAGAAAGTCTTCTTATGGAAGTCATAAATGTCTCTCAAGATATCTTTTTTTTCTCATATGTATAAAGAGCACAAACTCTTAGCATATTATCTCTTGAAAAAAGCTCTAAATATTCCTGAGAATTATTTTGTGGTTGAAGCATTCAAAGATGATTCTCTTGTTGCTCATCATTCTAATATTACGTTTAGGTTTATGATTTTTTGTGTCCTAGAAAGGTTTCCTTTTTGGGCCTTATTTAAGTAAAAAGGATTGTTTTTTATAACTAATACATTTGGGAACACAATCTAGTTATGTCATGAGGTGGAATTGCTGGAAAGGGTAAAGGAGATTTTTGATATTCTAATGCAAACCTACCACCACTGGAATGTATTTTTTATTTATTTATTTTTAATGAAATAGAAAGTATGATTTTTCTTGAAAAAATATTATTTTCAAACTTTCATTATAAAATTGGTTTTAAAGATTCAAAATGGTAATTTTTTGGATCCTCATTTAACATTCACATAAAAAATATTATTTATGTTTATATGTATATATATTTCCATCATGTCCATGACTTGGAGGACTAGCTTGCGGTATAAAAAAAAAAACTATGACCCACTAGTGCCAAAACCGTCAAAATCACCTGGGGATCACACCCAACTTAGGCCACACCAACCTTAATATGGATGGAATTTTTATGGTGTCCGTTGGGTAATTTAATTGTCTCTTAAATTACTTGCATTAAATTATCAATCTAGGCTTCGTGCTCTTATGAAGCACAATTTGACTATATATGCAAGGAAATTAACTTTTGATAAAAAATAGTCTAATATATTGAAATGATTTCGCAAAACTTTAAATGAGATTCTATCTACAAAATGATATCTAAGATTAGTACACAACAATTCCTAAAGCAAGACAACACTATAATAAAATCTTAATCTATAAAAAGCAACAAAATCTAAACTAGAAAGTATAAGAATCCTTTAATTTATTGAACTGACAATGCTATTCTAACTCTTGTTGAAGTCTATTCTATTAAACATGAAAGAAAATATATTCTATTGAATATGAAAACAACTCTATTCTATTGAGAATAAATGTAAAACTATTTTATTGAACACGAAAGCAAATCTAGTCTATGAAAATCCATTTAATCTATAAACCAACAAAGCTTTATTTTAATAAAGCACTGAGACTCTTATTTGTATGAAAGAAGTAAAGTTATATTCTACCAAGAACTAATGATCTTATATTCTAGTTAGCAAGATACAAACTCTATTCTAAATGCAATCATATTATTATTATAAAAGTGATTGGAAACACTGGAACTAAGTAACTCTTATGCGTGTGTACATCAATTAGAATTCATTCATGTAGTTTAACATCTAATGTGATCTTATGAAATAATGAATTCAAGACTTAACAAGGAAAATGTTTTTTTTTGTTGTTATGTTTTTACTCAAGAACTTGACCTGTAAAAGAAGATAGAAACAAATAACTGAAAAAGGTAGATCATGTTAACTAAATCAAAATAAAGCATGGATATGAAACTTAAACAAAACAGAGTACGTGAAATGAAATGGATCTGTAATGAACAACTAAACTAAGCTAAATCATATTTCAATAGGGGGACCTCCTCAGATGCACGAGCAAATGTAGACTTCAGAACACACAATTAAATCACTCACAAAAAATTAGAGGAACACAATATTTAGTATTGTATTAATAAAGTGAGTAGAGAGAGCTAAAAAACTAACAATAATTTAGAACTTCAAATCGATTTCCAAGTTGTCTATTCACTTCTAGATAAAGAATTTATGTAGAGTTTCAATGATCCAAATCTTGGGGGGAGGGTATCTAAAAAGAATTGAAATGGATCTTGGGTGGGAGGCCCCTAAGATCTGAAAATTTGAAATGCCAGAAGAAAATAGTAGAAAACATATTAAATAAGATCACCAAGAAACTTTTTATTAAAATAGAGAATAACTGTAAAAGCTACACCATGGTGGACAATATGTTCTTTTACAAAATGTGACTTGTTACTTATAGTATTTTTTTAGTTATAACATCATAATTAAATTCCACGGGTAGGTAGATACCATGGGTGATTGAATACCATGGGTGGATGTCACTTACAATACCGTGGGTGGATGTCACTTACAATACCATGGGTAAATTCCATGGGTGGATAAATACCTTGGGAGAATGAATACCATGGGTGGATACCACTTACAATACCATGGGTATATTCCATGAGTCGATAAATACCATGGATCAATGAATACCATGGGTGGATGCCAATTTCCATTCAGATCATTCCTCCCTACTTAAGAAGCAATGGTCCCCATTGCATGAAGTTCCCTCCTAAGAATCCTTTGTTGAATATGAAGAACTATTCGAGCGAAGGGTTTTCTGTGGTTAACCCTTAACCTTTATGAACGAAGATCCGAGGATTGAGATACCTTGTAACGCTTGTGACCAACTGTGATACTCACAATGTGCAACCTAGCAAATGGACTTTGATGAAGTGTGGGTTGTGGATGACCCATAACCATGAAAAATGAAGATCTGAGGATAAAGATGCCCTATAAACTTGTGACCAATTGTGATACTAACAATGTGTGGCCTAGCAAATGGACTTTAATCACAAGGATTTTGTGCGGTTGACCCATAATCGAATGCTAATTTTTGATGAAGTAGCAGATATTTATATATCCTAGGGTGGGAGGGCACATCTCCAAAGAACCTAAGATGGATGTTGATATGCTAAAATTGATGAATATGAAGCAGGTGCCTACTAAAGCGGGGTGGGAGGGCATGTCTCCAAAGGAAACCCACTTTGAATGTTGCCCCATATATAAAAACAAATTTAAAATGGGCATAACTAGGCCAATATAACTCAAAATATTTACTATAACTTGTTTTGGAAACAGAATGACCATTCTACATCTTCCCATGTGATTGAAATCCCTATCCTGATACTCTGGAAACTCATATTCGTGTTGCAACTGTCCAGTCGTCACAAAAGTTCTGAAAAAATAGTTGATTTTAAATAAGTGGTATCTTCCTCATCCGAAATCTGATTCGACCAATTTGTTTTTTGAAATTGGATGATGTTTCAAGAGGAGATCATTTATGCCATCATGTTTCTGAAATTCTGCACAAAAACTGCAAAAAATGATAGGAGAAACATCGTCCACGAATTTTTGTCAGAAAAAATTTAAGCAACACATCTTATTTTAAATTAGCGATATCTCCCTCATCTAGACTTTGATTCGACCATTTTTTTTTTGAAATTGGGTACTTTTTCACAAGGAATCTAGATATGTTATTTTTTTTTGTAATTTTTTGACCAAAAGTTTCAGATATGATCTGCAAACTCGCCACCCAAAAAATTCCTGCAAAAAAAATGAAAAGAAAATACTCCCACTTTTCCCAAGAAATTGCTCTGTGGAGGTCGTAGTACATGCATGAAGTTTGTTGAATATTGTTGCAAAATATTGAAACTGAAATATGCATCAAACCTTCATTCCCATAGAGCCATAACATGAATCTAGTACCATTGATCTGGATCTTGGGGCGAGACCCCCAAGATCTTAAAAAATTGAAATGGATCTTGGGAGGGAGGCCCTTAAGATCTGAAAAGGTGAAATGCCAGAAGAAAATAGGAGAACACACATTAAATAAAACCACCAAGAATTTTTTTATTAAAATAGAGAATAACTGTAAAAGAAACATTGTGGTGGACAATATGTCCTTTTACAAAATGTGACTTGTTATTTATAATCTTTATTTAGTTATAATACCACTAGTAAAATATTCCATGGGTGATTGAATACCATGTGTGGATCTCACATACAATACCATGGGTGGATGCCACTTACAATACTATGGGTAAATTCCATGGGTGGGTAAATACCTTCGGTGGATGAATACCATGGGTGGATGCCACTTACAATATTGTGGGTATATTCCATGAGTGGATAAATATCATGGGTCGATGAATACCATGGGTGGATTCAAATTTCAATTTAGATCATTCAAGATAACAACTCGAGATTCTATTGACTAACATTTAGAATCTAAATTGACATCTCATTTTTTCAAATTAAATAAGAATCTTCCCTTTCACAATTGGCTATCAGAGAAGTGAATCGTGAAAAGACATATTATCAGATTCAATCTATCTATATCATCAATCTTCATTCTTGAATCTTTCTTGCTTGATTATAGACCTCGCTTGCTTAGTATTTTGCTTCCTATAGGTGCACCATAACTAGTTTGGCTGAGAGTTTGACTTAGGATGTGTTGAGCCTGTGAACTTCCATGTGGATGATAGGTGGATCACCATCTTAGAAAAATGTGGCAACTTTTCATATAATCCAGCTGATTTATAACACATGAGATCCTATAGAACCTTCGAATCAGCTTCAAAATGTTAGAGAAGATGCAAAATATGCAAGATTCAGTAGCTTATGTCTAACCAAACCAATTTTATAAAGAAAAATGTATAGCTTTGAGATGATTATGGAAATTTACCTTACTTTTTCATTTAAATGGCTCTGGTGACCTTTAACTCAAGGTAAAGGTATAGGGATATGAGAATAAGTGAGAAAATGAGTGAGGGGTAAGAGACCAATTGTAAAAAAGAGGGAAATTTTGGAGGCTCGACAATGTCTCCTCAAAACTACTATGAGTTTCCAACCATGGCCGCCTTATAGAATAAAACCCACAAAATCCAATTACCAAAGTCGGTATTAATATTTATATTTATATTTTAATATTAATTTAATTTTTTTATAATTAATAATAAACCAAAAAACAATCTTGATATTGTTTATAAGAAATTCCTAAATAAATTGGAAATAAAAAATCATATATAAATAGAGGCACATAAATTTTGTTATTACTCAAAAGGTGTTTGAAATAGAAATGTATAATATAAAGAAATGATTTTTTTATCTTAAAGAAAAAAATTAAATAAAGGAGAGATTAATTATTTTATTTAAAATTTTTATTTTTTTTAATTAGAAAAAGATAAATGATATAAAAACTGATTCAAATTTGCAAGTTTTTTTCCTCATGTTGTCATTTATTTTTTTGATGATTTTGTAAATGTAAGAGTAAATATTTTAGATTCGTTCATTTTTATAAAATTTCATTAAACTAGAAAAAGCGAAATGCATTAGCATGCTTTTAACTATTTGAACGTTTGTTCAAATGAAATTCAAAATGTAGATGGCAAAAAATTACAAGTAGCAATTTTTTATTCAAAAGAACATGCTTACACTTAAATTGTCCCTTGCCACCTATCATGTTTCATCTCTTACACTTGTGTTTTTGTTAAACCTAACTTTAGAGTAAGCAAGTCAATGGCATGACATGCATAAACCATAGAAAATTTAACATTTCCCCTCTTTTCAATATGTCATGTTTCACAAATCATTGTAGTACGTTACTTCAAGCCAAGTAATGACTCCCGAATGTATGTTTTAATTAATGTAAACATGACTATCTAAAATAAGGAGGTGTGACCTTTGGGATTCATATACCAAGGTATCTTCCTTCTATCTCTTTTATTTTCCTTAATTTACATATTTAAAAAATTATCATCTAATCCCTAAGGATTAGGTGTCAAACATGCCCCCCCTCCCCCCACTTTAATCTAAAGGGGTATTTGTGAGTCCAAACACCATTCTCAATCTTTCAAACTTTTCTCGTCCAAATACTTTGGTGATTTGTGAAACAATGTTGTAGATGAATAGTCTTGGCATCTACATGATGTCGAATCAAATGTTACTTTTTGGTTATATGTTTAGTTCAATCATCGTTTTAGCATTAGGTTTTCACCTTTCCTAAAGGTCCAAAGGCAATATTTATCAACTCATTGTGCAAAGTCATGGTTATGTAAAGGCCCTTATAATTTGTTTTTGTGTAAACTGTTATCTAATCCTAGGGACATGTCTAATCAAGTCTTTTAACCCAACTCTAAGCTTATCCTAAGTTTCTCGCAGTGAAATTAACTTATCACAAGGCTACAATCGGTGCTACAAAATATTTTTGTAGTGCGACGCTATGAAATATTTTCGTAGCACTTACTGCAAAATTTAAATTTACGTTTTCAAGCTACAAAATCCATTATTTTAAGTTCCCAAGTGATTTTCTAAGAATCCATATCCCTTTTAATTCATGATATGACAACTAGCAACATTTTGAAGCGCAAGAGACATTTAAAATCAAACCCTAATTTGCCTTGTTTACCTGAAAATGGTAATTTCCAGCAAACCCATAATTTTGTTTATAGTGCACAAGAAGGTTATTGAGCGGTTTGCAATGTCCAACCAGGATAATTCAACATTGGGAAAGGTGTTTGCAACATCAAATTATTTGCAAGATGGGTCGATCAGGTCATGTGAAGCGATTTGACCCTGATGGGATGTATTTTGAAGTGTATCAAGAGATGTTGACATTGTTCAGAAATGTAGGAAGGAACCAGTGTTTCAGTGCTTCTATGGACACAACCTGAGTTGGTGCCATGATTTCATATACTCATTTGATGGAAACACAGCAAGAATCAGAACCCTACAATTCCAAGTCACAAAATAATCCATGGCAGAGGCTATTGGTTTACCAATTGAGGGTGAGAGATGTTTTAAGAAACAAAATTGCAAAATGTGGACTTGAATTTTTTCTTAAAGGGGGATTGTGAAAACCTAGACTAGAATGTAGGGGTCCTCCAAAATATGTTAAAGCCTGAATGGTCTACCGTCCTTATAACCGCACAACTCTTCTTCACTAGTGAAGGCAGATATTCTAAAGTCTAGTTGTATCATATGAGGTTTTTATATCATTTGATAGGTTTTAGTAAGATGAATTTGCTCTATTGCCTTCACCAAAGTTTGCTAAACATGTGCACCAAAGAAAGAACCAGACCTGAGTTATAAACTCATGATATTTTTCATCATGACCTAATTAAAATATTATATACTCATGAGCTAAACAAGTAGGTGGAGTAGTTGAGACAAAAAAACCTAAGCCAACTTGCACCTAGAAGACCAAAGAGAGGCCAAACTAAAGTTTCTACCCAAACCCTAGCTCATGAAACAAAGGGAGAGTCTCGCCATATCCCTACTGAAAAACATGATGAAACCCTGTAAAAGAACCATAGGTTAGGGTTTATGAAAGGAGAACAAGAAGATAGAAGAAATTGATGTTAAAAGAAGAAGAGGAAAAACAAAGAGCAACAAAAACTAAAAAGGGAAAATATAAGATAAAAATAAGGGATGAAGAAGTTGAAACCAAACCTAGGGTTTACTCTAGAAAGCCTTACATTCTCCCTACAAACAAACTGAGATTGGGCTTAAAAGAAAAAAAAACCTAAGATGAAGGAAGCAATGATTACTGATGAAGATGAAGAGGCTGTGCAAACTTCAAAGAGCAGAAATAATCCCAAAACATAGAGGAAAATAGAGCATGTTGACAGAGAGGGGAAAGAAACCCTAAAGGCTAAAAACATAATACATAAATGTACTACAAAGATAAAAAGAAGCCAGGATAAGTTATACCTCCTTTATCAGGATGCAAAATCCATGCATAAATAATTAGTTTACTTCATGGGACAAAGAAATATTCAAAACCCTAATTTTGTTGAACAAACCCTAATTGTACCCCAACATTTTGACCTAATCAATTTATCTTTTTTTACAATAAGTTTTTATGATATATTATGGTAATATGTTAGAAGGTTTTTGTGATTTAGGGAGTGCAAAGAATATGAGTCAACAAAAGGGAATAAGCCTTGAATGGAGCAAGCCGTTACAAGGGTAGTTGCATAGTTTCAGCATGGTATATAGGTTCATGCACCAGTTTTGCTACCAAGAGGGAAGATGAGTTGTAGTTCCAGATATTGAGCCTACAAGGGAGTGAGCATTTCTTGATCCTATAATACAACTATGACTCATCCTTGTTCTAGAATAATATCACAAGATATGCACAACAATTCTATAATGTATTTTGACCAATGTTATGTACTAGATAGATATTTAAATAGCTAAGATGATAGCATTTTGATATTTTTGTTAACTAAACCTTCATATATTTTAAATATTATGCAGTTATTGCTACCAAACTTAGTGGATCTTATCTGTTATTGTATTTTTCCTATACATTACATGAGAAATGAGGAAAAAAGGTTGGTTTTGATGAAAGAATAACCATCTTCTGTGTGTTGAAATATTTATCAATCTACATTTTTCCAAGATCAGTAGATTTGTATTAGTGATATAAAGATTCATGTGATGGTATGCCTTATTATGTGTTTTCTACATGTTTCATTGTTTCATTTGAATATCATTTGAATTTATGGTCTTATCAATAATTGAATAAGAGTAAATGTTATAGAATTCATCCTTGATTTGATGGTCTATTTCATAGATTTCAAATAGTCGCACTCCTATCTTCTAAAGATACCTTACGCATCATTTCATATTCCCTACTGTAGTGGGTTGTTCTCCTGTTTTCCTCCTTCAGCTATAATGATGACCAATGTCTAGGATGTGTTATCTACCTTTCCTTTATCAATCCTAATCAAACAACCAATACATTGGCAAGTTGACATAAAACCTAGCTTGTTAAATCCATTTCCCAATGTAATATCTCCCTCATTCCCAACCAAAACCTACATCAACACAACACAACTAAAGATCTAGCCATTTTGTAAAAGTATAGTCAATTCTAAATCTAATGATTAGTCTATTAGAGATAGACCTCTCTAAATTGAAGGGGTTGGCCTTCAATCTATAAGTTGGATTGAAAAGGTTGCCTTAGAAACTTGTCTCCTACAACCAAGATGAGATTTCTAAGTGATAGCATCTTGGTGACCGTACTGGGTATACAAAAGGTTCATCTTCCCTAGAACTTCTTTGAAGATCAGATCTACTTTCTCAAGGCAAAGAGAAGGTTAGATAACAACATTGGTTGCTATATTTGATCTAACAACTCTACAATATAAAGTTTGAGGTTATTTCATTGGAAATTTTGGCGTATAGAAGGATTCGTACAAGGAACCATCTAGATCCTAATCCACAGAGATCCAGACAAGCCCTACAAAACTCTTTAGTAAAGGGAAGTTTGCAAAAGAAACATGTATCGTTCTTTTAGAAACTATTTTTCTCTACCTAAAGAGATAAAATCTGTTTAAGACATTGAAATTGATCTAAATTTTGAGCATAGTCTATTCCGATTGAAATCAGAGCCCAATTTGTTAGACACGGTTCTTGATGAAACAAAGATTAAACCTTATATTCCTAGTACTACTATTCCAAAAGAGGATAAATATATTTGGTTACAGTTTTATAAATTAGAACATCTAGTTCGTCAACTTCAAATAGTTCTTTCTAAATATCCCAAATTTAATATCATGTTCTGATGAGCCTCATCATTGGGTAACTATATGGACCTTAATACACCTCCAAGTGTTGAAAATAATACTGAGAGGGGGGGTGAATCAGTATTATCTAGTTCTTTTAACAAATCTTCCTTATTTACACTTTGAATTATTTTTGTATATCAGTACCATAAAATAATGAGCAATAAAAACAGACAGTCACATCAAAGAACACCAGATATAAGGTGGAAACCCAATGTGGGTGAAAACCACCTGCTGCAATATGTCTCTATCTTCTTTCAAATTAGAAACTTCTTATACAATGGTCTTGTACTAGTGCAGTCCTTTACCGGTACGCAGGCTGCAACCTGCAGAGAGCTACAACTCTCTCTCGTTTTCCAGTCTCTCCTAGAAGGGGGCTACAACCCCCTACTTCTTTTCTTACAAGGACCACTTTTCATAAATTTTCAAACTGGATCCATAAACATCAAATGATCATCAAGTACCAGTGAATCACATAGTTAACCAGATCCACAATAACAGTAAACTAAACCCAGAACACCTTATCAACAGAAAAATCAGTCAACAAAAGATCTTAAGACAGATACGCAATTTTCCTTCTTCTGGCCTGCATCGCTACGCACTTCACCCTCTGCTTCTCTACGTATACCCACAGAGATCCTTCTGCTGCACTATGTGCCCACGCACTGCTTCTCCTACCGCGTTGCGTACAGTACGCACCCAAATACACTATCGCGCTGCGTATTGCCACAGTAGTCACGCACCCAGATGCACTATCGCGCCGCGTACCTTGACTGTTGGTACGCACCTGAACCACTGCTACTCTGCGTACCCACGCAGTTCGCCTGTCTCTGCGCTGCGTACCTACGCAGTCACCCTTCTTCTGCTCTGTGTACCCACGCAGCTTGCCTGATTCTGCTCTACGTACCCACACAGAGGCACCGTTAAACACCTGCGTACTTCAAATTAGGGCCGAATTTGCAGATCACTAGTGTGCTACAGTTAGACGGATGCCCAGATCTGATCAACCGCTCGAGAGATCACTCTTCACAGATTCGCTTTGCACTTCACTTTCATATAGATCAAGCTTTTGAAACAATAACCCAAATATTTCAGATCTTAAGATATTCAACCCAAAAGCATACACAAGCCAAATGATCTCCTTTGCTTTATATAGGCAAGCTCTTCCTTAAATCATGGATCAGTACCACGAGCCAAAACCATAATAACACAAATACCGTCGGCTAAATACCAAAGATTAAACATAAGAAACCCCACGTGTGCTTTTCTCTGCCTTGAAATGAGTGCACTGGGGGTACGCACCTCCTGAACGGCTGTCCTGCATGTCTGGCCGCAGTCCCTGCATGGCGTACCTGCGGGTACACATCTTCTGAACTGATCTCCTGCGTACTTCTTAATTTTCAACATATTGAGAGCCTTGCCACGGTGTTGCCATCAAGTATAACATCTGTAACATATAACCATACCAGAAACATAATGCCAACAAATAACTGACTTACCACAATATTAAATGCGTTCAGATGCTCTGTCACCGAGTCTCCATCTTTCATCCTCAGGTTATACAGTTTTTTCCATAGGAATAGTTTATTCACCAGAGACTTAGATTGGTACAAAGTCCGTAACTTGTCCCACAAAGCCTTCACCGTAGCTTCCCCTGATACATTCAGCAATACTGAATCTGAGACACACAATCGTAATGTGCTCTTTGCCTTCTGATCCAAGTTCTTCTATTCTTCATCGGACACTCCCTTTGGTTTAGTTCATAGATCTACCGTGATCCACTGATATTTATCCACCAACATATCCTCCATGTTTAGTTTCCATAACTCAAAAATCTGACCATTAAATTTTTCGATCTCTATCTTTCCACTGCTTTCCATCTTCTTTCACCACCAGAATCCATCCTGCAGATCTCCCACTGAACAGGGTCTACCAAAGGCCCGAGCAAAACCCCTTAGCCAAAAAGGCGTCCCCTTGAAGCCAAAACATCTCTGATACCAAATGTAGGTTTTAACCTTGTACAAAAATTACCTGCATACGAATTCTAAAACACAGAAAATAAACAATGCGAGAGCATAACACATAAAACACATATACATAGAGATTTCCCCTAGATCCCAAAATTAGGACTACCATCTTGATTTTTCATTATGTTCCTTTCAATGTTATAATACGTATTTATACATGTTGCAGCATCCAATACCATGGACCGAAAACCATCGCGTCCAAAACCATGTGCAAAAATCATGCACAAAACCATAGGTAGGTCTGGCCAACCTAAAAAACAAAATTTTCTGGGGTGCTTCCCCAGACCCCATAGAGGGGGGTTACCTGCACCCCTCAAACCCCATGTGACCCCCCTGCTACACAATTGGCGCAACGAAGGGGAGGCTCTGCCCCCCTCCAACCCCCCGGTTAACTATGTGGGCTAGTCGTGGAAAGAATATAACACAACCCAACATGACTCACATTTCAGATCATATCTTGGAATGGAGAAGGAAGAGGCTCATCAAAGCCAATATCCCATAAGAATTCCTTCTCTAATGGTTTCTTAAATCATTACAACCTGAGATCTCTAAGGATGTGTCCCTCTCTGGTGTTTTCACTAAAGCGTAGGCTATTTTTAGGGCCCAACAGTTAGAATTGATCTATTCTCAATTTGGGGTTCTTCAAAAAAATTTACGTGACGCTCCTAGATCCAAGGTGGATATATCCAAACCGAAGCCTGGTCCCAATGCGATGGGCTAGTCGAATCAATTGATGTAAGCATGGTTAACCTACTAAATCAATTGCAGTAGTTGTTTTTACAAACTGCTTCCTCTATGCAGGCATCACCATCCACATCTACAACTTCTCAACCCACGTCTATAAATGTTGTCTAAACTTCTAACCCTAAAGGAAATAAATGTCAGGCCAGGGTAACTCCAGAATGACTGAGCGAGAGAAAACTGATTGATATTATTCATTAGCTAACCTATATTTATATACATAAATATGGCGGATCAGTTCATCTTCTGGATGACTGTCCAGTTCACCCATTCGTTTCGGATTAGGTGTCAACATTCCCCCCCTTAATCTGAAGGGATGTTGGTGAGTCCAAGCATCGTTCTGAATCTTTCAAGCTTTTCTCTTCCAAGCGCTTTGGTGAAGATGTCTGCAAATTGCTCATTTGTGGAACAATGGCAGAGATGGATTGTTTTGGCCTCAACATGATGTCGGATCAAATGATATTTAGTATTGATATGCTTTGTACGATCATGAAA